>APFE030643304.1:0-29159 GCA_000404065.3 Pinus taeda
ATGATGCTAAAGGAGATGCAGCACCCCGAGGAACCTTCTGCGAAAGTAAGAAACCTAACATGTATCAGAGATACCTGACCATCATGAGCACGATCATACAAAATGAGCCTTCATCATTCTCAGATGCCATCAAGCATCAAGTATGGAAGGATGCTATGACTGAAGAATATGAGTCTATTATGAAGAATGATGTCTAAGAAGTAGTTCCTAGACCCCAGGACAAGACAATTGTCACTTCTAAATGGCTTTACAAAATAAACCATGCAGTAGATGAAAGTACCGAAAAATATAAGGCTCGTTTTGTCGCTCGTGGCTTCTTCCAGAAGGAAGGTATAGACTATGACGAGATATTTGCACCTGTTGCTAGATATACCACCATCCGCACGATCATAGCCCTTGCGGCTTCACAAGGATGGAACCTACATCAGATGGATGTCAAGACTGCGT
This sequence comes from Pinus taeda, assembly GCA_000404065.3. Lineage (NCBI taxonomy): Eukaryota > Viridiplantae > Streptophyta > Pinopsida > Pinales > Pinaceae > Pinus > Pinus taeda. The sequence goes on from APFE030643304.1 coordinate 448, forward strand.
TCTTGCATGGTTCGCTCAAAGAAGAGGTCTACGTGGAGCAACCCGAAGGATTTGAGATTTATGATCGAAAATCTCATGTATGCAGGTTGAAGAAAGCTCTCTATGGGCTAAAGCAAGCACCTCGAGCATGTTATGAGAGGATCGATAGCTACTTGATGAAGCTGGGATTCACTAGGAGTGAAGCCGATCCTAACCTTTACTTTAAGGTTGAAGATGACAAGCCTCTCATACTGATGCTGTATGTGGATGACCTCTTTCTAACAGGTGTAGACCCTCTCATTCACAAATGTAAGAGGTAGTTAGCTTCTGAATTTGAAATGAATGATCTAGGATTGATGCACTATTTCTTAGGACTTGAAGTCTGGCAGAAGCCAAGGGAAATTTTTCTATCTCAAGGAAAATATGTGGTGAAAATATTGGAAAGATTCGGTATGGTGGACTGCAAGCTTGTAACTACCCCGATGGAGCTTGACTCTAAGAAGTTAAGCAGTAGCGCTACTAGACCTGTTTTACGAAATGCTACCGAGTATCGACAACTTGTCGGAGCATTAATGTTCTTAGTGAACTCCCGTCAAGATATATGCTTCGCAGTCAACATATGGTTGAACCTCACCACATACATTGGATTGGTGCCAAGAATTTGTCAAGATATCTTCGTGGCACAATTACATATGGGTTAAGATACATTGCCGGAGATGTGATGCTGATTGGGCAGGCAATGTGGAGGACCGTAAGAGCACTTTTGGGTGTTGTTTCTCCTTGGGATCTGCTTCGATATCCTGGATGAGTAGGAAGCAGAAGTCGATGGCTTTGAGCACTGCCGAAGCAAAGTATATTGCTGCTAGCATGGCCTCCTGTGAGGCAGTCTGGTTGTGAAAGCTCTTCAGTGAGTTGTTTGGATTTACATTGGATACCACTGTGATCCTATGTGACAACCAGAGTGGGATTCGTTTATCAGAGAATCTCATATTTCATGATCGCTCCAAGCATATCAATATCAAGTATCACTATATTTGAGATATGGTGCAGCGGGGAGCTATAAGGCTCCAACATATCAATACAAATGAACAGGCTTGTCGACATTCTGACAAAACCCCTAAGAAAGGTCAAATTTTGACTTCCTGAGAACGACTTGGTGTCGTTCAAAGACCCTCCGATGAGGGTCCTGTATGATGTATTGAGCTCTGGGAGCTTTGGGGGGGTGCGGGGCACTTCTTGGAGTGACATATGATAACAGGGTGATTCACCATCCCCTGGTGGTATACATGTACACCCCGTGGCGACTATGTAGCAGGATGATTAGTTCTCCTATGAGGCCTGGATGATGTGTTCTCCATGGCGACTATGTAGCGAGATGATTAGTTCTCCTGTGAGGCTTGGATGATGTGTTCTCCATTGCGACTATGTAGTAGGATGATTAGTTCTCCTGTGAGGCCTGGATGATGTGTTCTCCATGGTGGCTATGAAGCAGGATGATTAGTTCTCATGTGAGGATAGGATTGATTAAGTTCTCCTGTCAAGGCATCCTACCCATGCAGTCTGGGACTCATGGGAAGTACCTCTCATCTGAGCAATGAGTAGGGAAATGAGGATAGGGACCATAGTAGTACCGATGGACGCATCGTTGTATCTACCATACTCCCTATGCTAGGATGACCTTCATTGATTTGGGATCAATGAGACTGGTCTGGGACCAGTAGTAGGAGTTGTACCCACTATGACACTGACTTCAGGTCGGTTGAGATTGGTCTAGGACCAGTGGTACATACTCTGAGACTGACTTTAGGTCAGTGAAGGACTGGTTTGGGACCAGTGGTAGGAGTGGTACATACTATGACGCTGACTTCAGGCCGGTTGAGACTGGTCTGGGACCAGTCGTATGCACTCTGAGACTGACTTTGAGTCAATGGAGGATGAAGGACTGGTTTGGGACCAGTTGTAGGAGTTGTACCCACTATGACGCTGAATTCGAGTCAGTTGAGACTTGTTTGGGACCAGTGGTACATGCTCTGAGACTGACTTTGAGTTAGTATGATACATCCTCGATCATTTCTTCCTCTTCATAATTCAGACAAAGCAGAGCAGTTCAGAACAGAACAGAGCAGAGCAAAGCAGATCAGAACAGGGTAGAACAGAACAAAGCAGTGCAGGCAGGATAGAGTAGAGCAGAGCAGTGGTCAAGTTGTACAGGGCAGTGCATTTGATGGATGAATAGTAGCGACCGATAGACAGATTGCAGATGGAGTTCTCCCTAGTTGAGAGGGAGTGTTAAAACTGGCAACTAGGGCCAAACTCCATGTGGGTCATCTTATTCATGGCTGATAATTTTTTTATTAGATTCCTCTCGTCAAGAGGTGTAGGATTGATCTAAAGATCATTCGATTCCGAAAAGTATTTTTGGAGATATGAATTTATTTTTATTATGGAATAATTATCAAGCCGACCTACAACTCATGTAGGCTTAGAAGCCCAATAGTCGCATCTATTCAAACATCAGTAGTTGTGTATAAATACATGAGGTCTTTTCCTTATTTGGACACACTCATCTCATCACATCTCTCTCTCTCTTCTGCGCAGAAAAGAGGCTCTTCTCTACTGTGTAGAAAAGAGACTCTCTGTCACACATGTGGAAGGAAGGACGTAGTTTTCGGACAACTACTGCAAAACCTAAGTTTGACCAACGTTGACCAGAAGACTCCCTCCTCAGAACTGCGTTGTAGGTCCATCTAGATCTCCTTTGAAGGCCGCATTTTTTGGTGGTGGAATCAAGCCGATCCAACGGTCGGCTTGCAAGATTGTTTGCCCTAGTTTGGGACTAATCTAGGGTTTGTTTCCGCTGATGTAAATCAGATCTATGTACTATTTCTCTCTGGTGGATTATTGAAGATAAAGGAAGATTTGATCAAAGGGTTTCTCCACATTGGGGTTTGTCCCTGGCTAGCCGCCACATCTTGTGTCTCTTGTCTTGGCTTGCTTTCTGTCGATCGTTTAATGTTCTATATGCATGTTACTTTATGTACATGTGATTGCTAATCTATGGATAATAATAAGAAAGATAAGTAAACTGTTATAAGCATAGAACATACCATAAATTAACACTAGTCTTCCGAGAACAACTTGGCGTAGTGGAGAACCCTCTTATGAGGGTCCTGTATGATATGGACATTGAGCTCTGGGAGCTCCGGGGGGCTTGGGGTACTTCTTGGAGTAATGAGCAACCACAAGGTGAGTGGTTCAGCCTTCCCCTAGTGGTTTGCTGTGTACAGGGTTAATGGTTCAGCCTTACCTTGTGATACCCCTTAGCGACATGTGATACCCCTTAGCGACATGTAGGCAGGATGAGTGGTTCATCCTTCACCTGCTGAGACATCCTACTCATGCAGTTTGGCACTCATGGGAAGTACCACTCATCTGGCCAATGAGTAGGGAAATGAGGATAGGGACCATAGTACTACCGATGGATGCATTGTGTACTACCGTACTCCCTATGGTAGGATGATTGATATTGATCTGGGATCAATTGGAACTGACTTTGGCTTAGTAAGAGTGGTATGAGACACTCTCTTTTGATTGGAACTAACTTCGGGTCAGTAGAGAATGATATGATACATTCTTGATCACTTCTTCTGCTTCATAGTTCAGCAGAGCAGTGCATTGATGGCAGAGTTAGTACAGATTGGTAGATGGATTAGTAGATGGAGTTCTCCCTCGTTGAGAGGGAGTGTTAAAATTGGCAAATAGGGCCAAACTCCACATAGTTCATCTTATTTATGACAATTGATATTTTTCTTGGATTCCTCTCTCCGATAGGTGTAGGATTGACCTAAATATCATCTGATTCTGACATTTACAAATGAAATTATGAATTTATTTTGATTATGGACAAATTGTCAAGGTCAGCCAACAGACTTTTGTAGGTTCAGAAGCCCCACAGTCACATCTATTCATCCTCAACGTTTGCTATAAATTCATGATGCCTGAGCCTAATTTGGACATCACTCATTCACTCACATCTCTCTCTCTTCTCATCTGATTGGGTACGCATTTTCTAGGCAACTTTCGCTCTCACATGTGCGAAAGAAAGGAAGACGATTTTCATGTTTTAGGCGTTGACCAATTTGACCGAATTTCAGAGGTTGTTTTCTTGTGCTGTGTTGACTAGCGTTGACCTTCCTTGACTGCAGATTTGGGTGAGGAATTTTTGTTTGGATAGGCCGCAATTATGGGCACAAGAATCGAGGTTGTTTGACCCGATGCATTGACCAACGTTGACTGCACTAAGGTTGGCTGCAGGGTTGACTTTTGTTGACCAGTTCTGATTGGACTTTTTCAGACTGTTTTGCGCTGCTTGGACTTGCTGTTGGAGGCCGAAGTTGACTAGGTTTAACCGAGCTGAATTGAGGAAGTATTCTGCACTGTTGACCAGCGTTGACTTTTTTGGTTAGGGCTCTTTCGTTGCTGTCATAAATTATGAGATTTGTAAATTGTACTATCTCTCTTTGCTGAACTATTGAAGAATATAAGAAGAATTGATCGAGGGTTTCCCCACATTGGGGTTTGTCTCTGGCTGATGCCACATCTTGTGTCCTCTTGTCTTGGCTTGTCTTCTACTGTTTATGTTTATGTTCTATCTTGATTTTGCTATCATGTTGATGTGATTGCTAAACTGGATATTGATATTGGGCTAATAAAGAAATTGATGTAAAATTGTTCTAAAGCATAGAACATACCATTCTTGCTTAAAATTAACAGAAGGAGAACACCATCAATGTAATACCCCAGAGTAATTTTTATTATATGAAAGCAAGTACACAATCAAACAGTCTCCTTAAGCCCAGTAGCTCGTTCCAAAGATACAAAGTGAGAGCCCAAAACTCACTTAAATAGAGAAATAGGAGCAAATCCCAATGTAGAATGAGAATCCCAATGTAACCACATGCAAGTCAAATTCTCCAACTAGGCCCACGCTATCCAAGAAGAGGGACTCGTGGAAGATGAAGGAGGACACATGTGGAGAGGACTAGAGTGGTAGGAGACCACTTCTTGACTCCTCCATGAAATCAAATCATATCTTCAGGAAACTCTTGATCACTCTAAACTTGAGTTATCTCCACAAAAGTGCATTTTTGTCTTTGGAACTTGTGGTCTCTTCCTTGAGAAATTCGACTTTCCTGATTTGTGGGCTAGGTGAAGCCCACATCACTTTCTAACTTGACTTTGACATTTTGATGAATTTCCACCTCATTTCCACCTCATTTTGGCATGTGTGGATATTTATTTTTCTCCATTTATTTAATTGTTGGATCAATTTATTTAGGAAAAGTGGGTTTTGAGGGTCCATAACTTATTTATCACCCCTCAAAGTGTGTCTTAGTAGAAAGTTGAGAGTGATTGGTGTAATTTTGAGCACACATACTCCATACAACATCTCTAGACATCACTTATTTCATTTTACAATCAAAATTTTCTAAAATTTTTGTTCTGTGGGAAATTTAAAAAATTTAAAAAGTGACCCCTAGACCTAATCAAATTCTGCGAAACATTACGAGTGATCTAGTTTGGTAATATAGAATGACTCTAGACACCGGGACTCACCCAAGGCCTTGCCATTAAGTCACACTCCATCTTTGGGGTAATAGCTTGGAAGAAAAAACTTAATTAATTAGTAAGTGCTAAAAACTACCAATAATTAACCAAGTAAAAAAAACTTCTCAGAGTAAACTTGCTTGATGAAAACGTCCCAAGTTACCTAGGCCTGTTACATGACTCAATTCATCATACTTGCATCACTTTACAACATCCTCATAGGGCTTGCAGAATCTGAGTACAATATAGAAGAAGACGAAGAAGAAGAAGAAGAAGATAGAGTTTAAAAACTCTGATGATATATGAAGTTTGAACTCTGATGGTACATGAAGTCTCTGGCATATCCTTGGGCATGGAGTCTTCAAGTGATCTTCAATGGTCAACAAACCCTTTTACAATAATGAATTCAATCTCCTTTCAGAACAAGGAATTTGGCCTCAAGACCTCCTACAACACAAACTCAACATCTAAGTGATGAATATGATCTTCAACAATAAGCCTCAGATTTGAGAATCTATGAATGCAAGTGGAAGACCTGATGTGATTGCCCCTTAGAGCCAACCAGGTTTGCACTCTAGGTCCATCGAAATAAACTAAAGAGAATGAAGGTGGCACTCTAAGTCCATCGAAATCAACTGAAGATCCAACTAGGGTAGCACTCAAAGTCCACCAAAATTAGCTGAAGTATTTCGCTTGAAACCCTTGAACTAAACTCCCTTGAGCCAAAGCAATTCTCCACAAATGATAAGCCAAAATCAAATGCCTGAGAAATGACTTCCTCTTTCCTTTTATAGATTTTAGCCGAACCTTCTCCAAACTTCTAGAAACCTTTTTTTATTATTTTTATTGATAAGGTCATTTCTTTTTTATTTAATAATATTTTGCCCCCCCATTCATTCAATAGTAATAACCTAAAGTAAGTTGGGCGATATTCCTTTGTCGCCTTAGCAATTTTCCCTTTTTGCTAGCCTAAAGGAGACAATTAAGCTAGTAGGAAGGGTATCTCCATGCTCAAGTAAGTGGGGACATTATAGTCCTCCCCACCCATGGCTGCTTGTCCTCAAGCAATTATAGTCCTAGATGCTGAATTATTTGCTCCCCCTCCCATGTTGCGTCCTCAAAATGTAGATTCTTCCATCGAACAAGATATTCTCTTATGACTCTGCTTCTCAATTTCCTCTGTCACCTCTAGTACCTCTTCTGGAACCAAAACCAATTGTTTTTCATCATCTAAAGGAGGTAACTCGGATGAAGATGTGACCTATTGCCCCAATGGTTTCTTTAGACAAGACACGTGGAAGACATTATGGAGCAGGCAAATCATTAATTGACAAGAATACACACACACACACACACACACACACACACACACACATATATATTATTAATACTTGAATGATAATTGTTACATAGAAGGGCCCTTGGCTTATATACTGCCTCAGGTGCCCCTTGGTGAAAGGGCATGATCTTTTGATCACGCCCTTTTGCCTAATTAATCCATAGTTACAAAATTACTAATTTTTTACATAACATTGCCTTCCTCTCGAAAAGATGTTTTATCCTCAAAGCATATGTAACGACGAGTGTTGTTGGAAAAACACTTTTGTCTTCCAGGAAGCTTCTTCTTGTGGTAGGTCTTTCCACTTAATCAAGTATTCTTTGATTACTTGTGATGGAAACTTCTTTTCCCTGGTGGAGATGATACCTTTCGGTTCTAAAATGATTTTCCCTTCGTCATCTAATGTCAAAAGTGTTGTTTGTGCCACTTGGTGTTTGCCAAGCGTTTTTTTAAGGCAAGATACATGGAAGACGTTGTGAACACGACTTTTATCAGGAAGGCTAAAACTGTATGCTACCTGGGTGATCTTTTTATTAATCTGGTACGGTCCATAGAACTTTGGTGCCAATTTGTTTCTTCCCTTTTGTTTAAAGGACAATTGCTTGTAAGGTTGGAATTTAACAAATACCCATTCTCCAACTTCAAATTCTCTTTCGGTTCTGTTTCGGTTAGCCTACTACTTATAAGATTCCTTGCAATATTTAGATCTTTCTTTAGTGCTTGGACGACTTTTTGTGTTTCTTCTATCTAATTTTTAACTCCTAGAAGCTTTGTCTCAATAATGGCAAGGTCCTTCGATTTAGCAGGTTCCTAACCGTACAAAGCTTGAAATGGAGTCATTTTTGCTAAAGTGTGGTAAGTGGAATTGTACCACCATTCAGCAAGATGTAACCATTGAGGCCATTTATTTTGTTTTTCTGTTGCATAACTTTGTAGGTAGGCTTCTAAACATTTATTGACACTTCTGTATGACCATCTGTTTGAGGATGTGTTAAAATTGGCAACTAGGGCCAAACTCCACATGGGTCATCTTATTTATGACAACTGATATTTTTATTGGATTCCTCTATTTGAGAGGTGTAGGATTGATCTAAAGATCATCTGATTCTGACATGTACAAATGAAGTTATGAATTTATTTTGATTATGGACAAATTGTCAAGGTCGGCCAACAAAATCATGCAGGCTCAAAAGCCCAACAATCACGTCTATTCATCCTCAACGTTAGCCTCTAAATACATGATGCCTCATCCTCATTTGGACACACACTTCATCTTCACACATCTCTCTCTCCTCATCTGATTGGGTACAGATTTTTGGGCAGTTTCTCTCTCCACATGTGCAAAGGGAATGGTTTTTCTATTCTAGCTGTTGACCGAATTTGCAGGAGGTTGTTTTGACTGCGTTGACCAAGCATTTACCATCTTTGATTGTGGTTTGGTGTGAGAAATTCCTGTTTGGGTAGGCCGCAGTTCTGAGCATGAAATTCGAGGCTGTTTGACTAGCGTTGACTGTGGTTAGGGCTGACCGCAGGTTGACTGTTTGACTAGACTTTGATTGTTTTGAGGGCTGTTTCATCTTGCTGTTTGGAGGCCGAAGTTGATTGAAGTTGACCAAATCTTTGAGGGTCAAATCTGCCCTATTGACCAATGTTGACTTTTTTGGTTAGGGCTCTTTTGTTCTTGTCATAAATTATCAAAATTTGTAAATTGTATTATCTCTCTCTGCTGAACTATTGAAGACTAAAGGAATATTTGATCAAGGGTTTCCCCACATTGGTGTTTGTCCCTGGCTGGTGCCACATCTTGTGTCCTCTTGTCTTGGCTTGTCTTCTACTGGTTTGTTTATGTTCTATCTGCATTTTACTATCATGTTGATGTGATCTATAAACTGAAATTGATATTGGGCTCATAAAGAAATTGAAGTAAAATTTCTCTAAAGCATAGAACATACCATTGTTGCCTAAAATTAACATAGTATCAAAGCTGAGGTGGAGACAAAGCCCAAGCAAGAGTGAAAGAGTAATCACCAAGGACAATTGGATAAGGTCAAAAGACTCAATGGGTTCCTCATCCTACTTCTCGGCTGAAGACAAGCTCCATGATAATCTAACTATCATGGATGGAAGATGTCTCTTGATTTGACCTTGGAAGAGAAGGAAGTGATGGATTATGTGCAGGGTAAATCCTTGAGCCTTCTTCAAATGATTCAACTGCTGCGAAGACCATGTACAATAAGGCTGAAGTGAAAGCGAAGAAGATTGTCAGGGATTCCATTGACAAGCATCTGGTGGCCTATATCTCCGAATTGAAGACCTCCAAGGAGATATACGACAGGTTGTTGGACATGTTCAAGGTTAGTAATGCTAATCAAATTCCATTTCTCAAGATTAAGTTGAAACATATTAAGAAGTGCAAGGACGAGGACATTCAATCCTATTTCTTGAGGATTACTACGATCAAGAATGATCTACTCTCAATTGGGGAAGTTATTCCTGACAAGGAACTTACTCTCACCACCCTTGGAGGACTCCCACTTGAGTGGTATGTATTTAGAACCACTATACTCAACAATGATCGAATTCCAGGGTTTGAAGAATTGATTTCGAGATGCATTCAAGAAGAAACAAGAATGGTGGAGCAAAAAATTCCTTTTAATAGAAGCAACCCCACTGCATTCTTCAATCATGCCAAAAGGAGGAATAATGCAGGGTCTAAAGGTCACTTCCATGGAAATCCTGGATCTAAGGGAGGAAGGAAGACCAGGTGCTTTGTTTACAATAAGTTTGGCCACTATGCAAGGGAGTGCCCTAATAAAAGGAATGCACCTCGAGATGATGAATATCATAACATCTCCAGGGGCAACTTCAACAAGAACAACAACAACAATCAAAGGAATGGCAAGCCCAATTTCAAAGGAAAAAGGAATGTGAGACATCGAGGAAATGGTCGACCCTCCAAGAAATCAAGGAACTCCAGGGATGATGAATCCAATGTTGTTAACAATAAGCAAAAAGAGTACTATCTTATGTCGGCCCTCTCCACTGCCTCTCCTCCGGACACTTTGGGAAATGCGCTGATTGATAGTGGTGCCTCAAGGCACTTCGCCAGACACAAGGATGCCCTCTCTAATCTGATAGAAAAGGAGACAAACTTGGAGATCATCCTTGGTGACGATGCCACCTATCCCATGAAGGGAGTAGGGAATGTTACCCTTCAATTGAATCAAGGTAACACTATTCATTTACAAGAAGTACTATATGTACCCGATATGAAGAAGAACCTGGTGTCCATTTCAACAATGGAAGATAAAGCATTCAAGGTGGCTTTCATCAATGGAAAGGTACGTGTTTGGAAAAGAAATTTCAAGGATGCTTTTACTCTTGGGTGTAGGGTTGACACTTTGTATCAAGTTGGAGGAAGTCCATTGGGAGCCATGTCTTGCAACACATCTCTACAATCTAAACTATGGCACTAGAGATTTGCCCATTTTCATTATAAGGCCCTACCCGATGTGAGACAGATGGTTACAGGTATGCCCAAATTCAAAGTAGAGCATGAAGGTGTATGTCCGGGATGTGCCGAAGGAAAACTGACAAGGGGACCCTTCCCCTCAAGTAATAACAAGACCACAGACATATTGTAATTGATCCACTTCGACATATCTGGTATGATGCCCATAAACTCCTTGGAGGGATACTTATATTATCTCACCTTTGTGGATGATTATTCTCCAAGACCTGGATCTACTTCTTGAAGAAGAAGGATGAAGTGTTCACTTGGTTTCGTCATTTCAAAGCCTTGATTGAAAACCAATTCGAGAAGAATGGGACTGAGTTTGAATCCAATGTATTCCAAGATTATTGCAGAGAAGCTGGCATTAAAGGGGAGACTACAACGCTAGATACTCCTGAGCAGAATGGTGTGGCCAAAAGGAAGAATCGCTCCATTGTAGAAGTTGTCCGTGCCATGCTTCATGGTCAAGGCCTTTCGAAGTTTCTATGGGCTAAAGCTGCAAACACCGTTGTGTATGTTCAAAACCGATGCGCTCATCAAGCATTGGACTCTAAGACTCCTGAAGAAATGTTCACTGGTAAGAAACCCGATGTCTCTCATTTTAGAATTTTTGGAGGCCCCGTATATTTTCATGTGCCAAAAGAGAAAATAAGCAAATTGGGTGCATCTGGGAAGAAAGGAATCTTTGTGGGCTATAGTGAAAATTCTAAGGGATATAGAATTTATGTGGTTGGTCGAAAGGAAGTTGAGATAAGTCATGATGTCACCTTTGACGAAGATATGGCCCTTAGGAAGATCAACAACCTTCCTATCTTAAGGAAGGACAAAGAAGTTGACACAAGAAATCAGGGCGAAGAAGAGGACCAAAGCACGTCGTTTAGGACAACCCGGTCTTTAATGATGCTACGTACGCTGTTGCCGTTGGTGCAAGAGCAGAGCACTAGCCACAGAGCGCAACGTGTTGTGTGTGTTGTTTCCGTTAGTATAGGCGGACATGTAAGTGCTGTTGTCGTTGGTGCAGGAGCCGAGAATGGTGGAAGCATTAACGTTGACGACTCGATAGACCATGCAACAGAGACAACGAGGGGAGGCACGGGTAGTCGCGGTGCAACAGGGAACGACTGCTGTTGGGGAATATAGAACTTTGAATTGAAGGCACATGGAGTCAGTGCTGCTTGTAATAATCCTGAATGCAAACAACTCATCTAGTTCTCCTTTGCTACCATGTAGAGTTATCTTGAAATGATGCATTCCATTGGATTCACTCTCTTGTTTTTCTACAGATAGATGCCATGTTGCATCTTGTTCACTATTATCTAAGTCATCATTATTTTCGTGCGAAGAAGAGCCTCGATGTTCAACAATATCATTGTCTTCCAACGCAACAATGGTGATTGTTTGGGATTTTTCTTGCTTTTTTGATTTAGAAGTAGCAATTCCATTTGATTTCTCAAGTTAAAGACTACATGCCCCTCTCTTATGCCATTGCCATAGCCCTCATGAGATACGGCTATATCATTTATCATGCTTTTGCTTTTTACCTCATGAAAAAGCATGTTGGAATTTTGAAGACTAGTCTTCTTTTGTTCTGCTTTTTGTTGAAGATTTGGGTAATATTTCGAAAGGGGGCTCATTCCAGATACCTTCTCAGCCTGAAGAAATGAGGATACAACCGCATTATCCTTGGGAGAGAATGATATGTCCTCTTGTTTTTTATTCACATGCAACATTGCATTCGACCTGATGTATGAGTTGCTTCACTTGGCGCCGAAATGTATCAAAGTTGGTTCTTTTATGGAAACGTTGTAAAGGTACAAGGATTTTAAATGCTAAGTCAAGGAAAGCTACATGATAGCTCCATTGAGCCAAGTGTTCAGTGAGGTGATGAAGCAAAAAATATACACACTCGTCTTGGAAAGCACGAGTTTTCAAGAAAACTTTTGGTACCTTTAATGCTATTGAAAAGTCAGAAGCTTTCCCGTATCCTCCAGTTGGTGTCCTGTCCAATTCTTTACGTTCTAGCATATCAAAAAGTAAAGAAGCCACATGAATAAAAATTCCTCTAGCAGAAGCAAGTGTGTTTAACATTTTGGTAAATCTCAGTCTCAAAGGGGTATAACGTGCAGTAGGCACCAAATGAGCAACTTCGATTCCAATGGAAAGAGGCTGGAAGTCAATATTGTTGGCATTGGCACAAAGAAATTTAAACCAAAGTTCAAGGCAATTCATATATTGCTAGTTGTAAGCCTTCTCCAGTTCTTCCTTGGTATTTAATGTTTGAGCACGTCGTAAAATCATTCCCAACTGATTAATGAATGTAAATACATGTTGATAAGCATTTGATAAGTCCACTCCGTAGAGTTCCACAACATAGTTCTTTAGGAACTCAATCTGTTGAAGGTTTGCTGTGTTGACAAATTATGGCTTGATGAGACCTTCAAGGTTGCTTCCCTCTTTCCACCTAACAGAGACATTCGTAGTAATTTCCTGAATATACCATCAATCTCACCATGAACAAATATCATGATTGTGTTAAAGGTATTGTTGTTTACAATTGTCAAAATTGAAAAAGAGTCGTCTCTTCTCCCATCCCCGTTAGTGACATGCAGTTCTAAAAGCTTGAAGGAAGCAACAAAGAGCTCCTATGTTTTGTTGCTCATTTATTTCTTGACACCAAGCATCAACATGAGCAGCTGTGAAGACCTTTTTTGGTTTCAAACTTTTGTTGTCACTCTCTTCTAGTTGACCAGGCTTCAGAACACCTTCCTTGAGATTCTCTTTGTCTTCTTTAAAGTTAGTGTTATATTCATGATTGAATTGAAGAAGTTCCTTTTCATGTTCTTTTAAAAGTTTCAAAAATTTAGTATCCTTCTGTTTAGGTATCTCTAACTGTTTCTTATGCTTATCAATCTTTAACTGCAATGTTTTATTTTGGCCTTGCAAAGCATTACCAACATCATCTTCTTCTTCTTAATTATCTTCCACAAATTCACTTCTAAATATATCTGAGAAGTCATTCTCTTCCTCCAAAGGTAGACCATCACTTTCTAACACTGTGTCTTCAACGAGAGTATCATCTTCAGTGCTTTGTTCTTTCATCTTGACCTTTGCCACAACTATAACATCTTCGACCTTACCCTTTGAAATTTCGGCTCGAGAATCTTCTGCAACATTCCCATCCATATAAAGACTAGCTTCATCAGAGTCCTCATCTTGATCTATATCGGCGTCATCGGAATCATTATCTTGATCTAGATCATCTTCATCCACATCAAGATCAGTGTTATTTGAATCCTCATCTTGATCTGTATCAGCTTCATCGGAATCATCATCTAGATCATTTTCTGCGACATCTTCATCTTCAACATTATAATCATCTAATGCTTCATCTTGTTTTGTTTCACCATCGCTATCATCTTCCTTATTATCGATTTCCTTCCGACATGTTTTAACTTCTGCATATGATTTTTCTAAATGTTGAAATGCTTCTTGAATTTTACTTAACTGCTCAACACATTCAGGATGTAAATGTGATGGCATATTGTGCGGCGAACAACGTTCAAAGACTCGCATGATTATATTGTGCGCCATGGCTCTGATACCATTGAAGCATAAAAATTGATAGCTTGTAGACTTGAATGTAAAAATACATAAGAGGTATTTGTAAGAATAATTTATTATATATATAAAAATGTATGAGTAATGAATGTTACAATGAAGACCCGCATATATACCTAAGCAGGTGTCCTTCCGTGACTGGGCATGTCCTTTAGACATGCCTTTTCACTTAACTCATCACTACTTAACATAATCATTACTTGATTATTTAGTATTTATATTTATTTATGTCTATTTTATTTTATACAAGTTATGTCCGTAACAGACTGATGAGCAGGTCGTCGATATTTTGACAAAGCCCCTGGGGAAGGTCAAATTCTTGGCCTTCCGAGAATGACTTGGAGTGGTGGTGAGACCCTCTTTTGAGGGTCCTGTATGAGATGGACATTGAGCTCTGGGAGCTCCGGGGGGCTTGGGGTACTTCTTGGAGCAGTGAGCAACCATAGGGTGAGTGGTTTAGCCTTCCCCTAGTGGTTTGTTGTGTACAGGGTGAGTGGTTATCCTTCCCTTGTGACACCCCTTGGTGATATTTGAGCAGGACGAGTGGTTCATCCTTCTTCTACCGAGACATCCTATCCATGCAGTCTAGGACTCATGGGAAGTACCTCTCATCTGGCCAATGAGGAGGGAAATGAGGATAGGGACCGTAGTACTATCGATGGACACATCGTGTACTACCGTCCTCCCTATGCTAGGATGTCCGATATTGATTTGGGATCAATAGGAACTAACTTCGGTTCAGTAGGAGTGGTATGAGACACTCTCTTTTGATTGGAATTGAATTCGGGTCAGTAAGAGTGATATGAGACACTCTCTTTTGATTGGGACTGACTTTGGGTCAGTAGAGAATGGTACGATACATTCTCGATCACTTCTTCTTCTTCTTCTTCATAGTTCAGCAGAGCAGAGCAGTGCATGGATGGCAAAGATAGTACAGATTGGCAGATGGATTAGCAGGTGGAGTTCTCCCTAGTTGAGAGGGAGTGTTAAAATTGGAAACTAGGGCCAAACTCCACATGGGTCATCTTATTTATGACAACTGATATTTTTCTTGGATTCCTCTATCCGAGAGGTGTAGGATTGATCTAAATTTCATCCGATTCTGACATGTACAAATGAAGTTATGAATTTATTTTGATTATCCTCATTTGGACACACTTCATCTTCACACGTCTCTTTCTCCTCATCTGATTGGGTACGGATTTTTGGGTAGTTTCTCTCTCCACACGTGCAAAGGAAAGGAAGGGCTTTTTTTGTTCCAGCTGTTGACCAACATTGACTGAATTTGCAAGAGGTTGTTTTGACTGTGTTGACCATCTTTGATTGCGGTTTGGTGTGAGGAATTTCTGTTTGGGCAGGCCGCAGTTTTGGGCACGAAATTCAAGGTTGTTTGATCTCTATTTGACCAATGTTGACTGTGGTTAGGGCTGACCATAGGTTGACTGTTTGACCAGACTTTGACTGGGCTGATTTTGACTATTTTGAGGGTTGTTTCATAGTGTTGTTTGGAGGCCGAAGTTGACTGAAATTGACCGAATATTTGAGGGTCAAATCTGCCCTATTGACCAGCGTTGACTTTTCTGGTTAGGGCTCTTTTGTTACTGTCATAAGTTATCTGAATTTGTAAATTGTAAATCTCTCTCTGCTGAACTGTTGAAGACTAAAAGAAGATTTGATCAAGGGTTTGCCCACATTGGGGTTTGTCCTTGTCTGGTGCCACATCTTGTGTCCTCTTGTCTTGGCTTGTCTTCTACTGTTTATGTTTATGTTCTATCTGCATTTTACTATCATGTTGATGTGATTGCTAAATTGAAATTGATATTGGGCTCATAAAGAAATTGAAGTGAAATTGCTCTAAAGCATAGAACGTACCATTGTTGCCTAAAATTAACAAGATGATATGCTAAACTCATGTTGAGGTAGGTTCCTATATGTTTAAAAAATTCCTTCTAGAAATTACCTTTGAATTTGGCATCTCTATTGCTAACAATGACCTTTGGAAACCCATGTAATTTGTAGACATTCATGCAAAATATCTTGGCGATTTGTTTTGCTGAGTTTGATTTCCTCATTCCTATGAAGTGTGCATACTTGGTGAGTTTGTCGACTACTACAAGAATTTTTGTCCTTGCCATTAGACGCAGGTAATATTTTGATAAAGTCCATTGATATTTCCTCTCACTTTTGATTTGGATTTTTTAAGGAATGGAGCAGTCCAGGGGTCATAATGTTCTCATTTTTATTTCTCTGGCATTTATCGCATTCTTCTACATATTTTTCAATATCATTATTCATTCCTTTCCATAAAAATGATTGGCGTGCATTATAGTCGGTTTTAAAGAAACCTACATGTCCGACTAACGGTGAATCATGGGACTCTAGAAATTTGGCTTTAAATTTGGAATTTGGACTTAGGTAAATTCTTCTCTTGTACCACAGAATATCGTTTTTCCATTCAAATTTTGAATTTTGAGGGTTATTGTTTATAACACTTGTTTCTGGATCTTATGCAAACTCACTTCAAATTTAATTAAGCCATTTGGGACAACAATTGAAATTTCAAGTAATGGTGATTCTTCTTCCTTCCTAGACAAAGCATCTGCTACTACATTGTCTTTCCCCTTCTTATGTAACATATCCATGTTGAAGGCAACAATTTTTTCGATCCATTTTTGTTGTTTTGGAGAGAGTGTTTTTTGCTGGAGGAGGTGCCGAAGACTATTATGGTTTGTTCATGTTAATAATTTACTTCCCAAAATATATTGTCTTCACTTGGCTAATGTGTGCATAATGGCGAGCGATCTCTTGTTGTATGTAGACTTGAGATGTTCTCGCTTGTTGAGCTTCTTGCTTTCAAACGCAATTGGGTGATCATCCTGCATTAATATTGCTCCTTTGCCACAACCTAAAGTGTCACATTCAATTACAAACAACTTTGAAAAGTTTGGAGTTGCCAATACAGGGGCATTAGACATAATTTCTTTCAAGTCTTCAAAACACTTTTCTCCTTCATCATCCTATCGAAATGAGTTCTTCTTTAGAAGGTTCGTTAGAGGTACTGTTACATGGGCATAGTTTTTAATAAACCTTCGATAGTACCAAGTCAACCCTAGGAATCCTCTTAATTTGGAGATGCTAACCGGTTTGGGCCATTCTTTTATCGCTTTGATCTTATGAGGATCTACTTTTAATCCTTCCTTGGATATTATGTGTCCGAGATACTACCTCTTCTTTTCCAAAGGTACACTTGGACATCTTTGCATAGAATTGATGTTCTTCTAATATAGTGAGAACTTGCTCCAGGTGATGTAGATGCTTCTTCCATGTTTTACTATAGATTAGAATATCGTCAAAGAACACTAACACAAACTTCCTTAGATAGGGACATAATACCTCATTCATGGTGGCTTGGAAAGTTGTTGGAGCATTAGTTAATCCAAAGGGCATTACCTTAAATCAGTGTTGCGAACATCTCGATAACATCCCAATTTTATCTCGAAAACACGATTTTTTGGCCTAGCCGATGTTTACCGACTTTTAAAGATATTTTTATGGTATCTTAATTTTGCCGATTTTTACCGATATTTTCCCAATTTTTACGATTTTTTGGTTTTCTGGACCTTTGCCGATTTTATCCCGATGCCGATGTTCGCAACATTGCCTTAAATTCATATGACTCTCATGTGTTCGAAAAGCAGTCTTCGCTATGTCCTGTAGCCTTATTTTGATTTGGTAGTATCCCGATCTCAAGCCTAGTTTTGAAAAGCACTGGGCTCCCTAAAGTTCATTTAGCATTTCATCTATAAAGGGGATCAAAAACTTATTTTTAATCATTACCTTGTTCAACCCTTGATAATTTACACATAATCTAAAGGATCCATCCTTCTTTCGGACTAGAACCACTGAAGCAACATAAGGGCTTCTACTCTTTGAGATGATCCGACATTTCAAAAGATCTTGGACTAATCTTTTGATTTTAGTTTTTTGATGACGTGGATATCTATATGGCTTGATATTGACAGGGTTTGACCTTGATTTGACTTTGATTATGTGCTCGACTTCTCTTTCAGGAGGCATCTTCATAGGAAGATCATGGAACACCTTTTTGCGTTTTTGAATCAGTTTTTGAACTTCAGGTGGTAGTTCTTGAACTTCAGGTGTTTCTTTGCTACCCAATCTTGGTGCCAACATCTCCATTTGATGACATTGGACTACATATGCTGGTGCTCCCTTCCAAATCAACTTCATCATCTGGTATGACGATACAATTTGATTATGAGGGGGTTGGAACCCATATAACTTGTATTTGTGCCCCTCCCACCTAAGCTTTATAGATTGCTTTTCTTGGTTTTCCCCTTGGAGGGGTTTTGCCTTGGCTTGGAGCCTAACTTTTGTGTTCATTGTCTATTGGTGATCGTCATAGTTTATGTTTTTTGGTAATTGTTTGATGATCAGAACATAATAAAAATAATAAGAAACCAACACATAATCGCAACCAATTATCAAGTAAACGAGAAATCAACCCTAATTTCTGCCCTAATCATTTCTCAACAATTTCTTCCAAGTGACTTTTGCCCCTTTTTATTTAATAATATTTTGGCCCTCATTTTATTTAATAATAATATCATAAAGTAAGTTGGGCAATATTCCTTTGTCTCCTTTGTCTCCTTAGCGATTTTCCCTATTCGCTAGCCTAAAGGAGACAGTTAGGCTAGTAGGAAGGTATCTCCATGCTCAATTAAGTGGGGACATTACATTTAAACCTGAGCAATTATTACAACGCGTGGCCTGGGAAGGACATTGTAAAGTTTTGTAGATGTTCTATGCTAAGAGTAATTTCACTTTTCTCACAACAATCATACAAGTAGTTAAGCAAAATGCAGATAGAACATATAAGCAGATCTTACAGAAGACAAATCAGAAACAGGAAAAATGTGTGTGTTCGTTTCGGTGGTCAACAGGATGCTTCAACCAGCAAAGTCTCCTTTGGTCAGCCAGCCCAGCATGTGTCACAACAACCTTCCAACCAGTAGATGAGTCAACCCAAGTCAGTTCTACAAAAGTCAACGCTGTCCTGAAAAGTCAACGCAGGGGCAGCAAGCTAAAAGTCAACGCAGCAGCAAAACGGTCAACCCTTTGACCTTGATTTTTGTTCCAGGTAGTACGGCCTTCAAAAATCGAACCTTCCACAAATTTTCAGCTTAATTGGACCAAGCATTGACCAAAGTCAACGCTGGTCAAACTTTCTGCGAAACCCTAGCAGCAGAAAATCGTACTGCAGCTTAGCCGTACGGTCTGTCCTCTTCGTCCTTCCCACGTGTGGCTGAAATTCGTCCTCCAGGTAGCTCGTACTCTTTAGGATGAGAGAGGAAGATGTGAGTATGTGTTGGTGATGAAATTCTCTCCAACTTTTCCTGTATTTATATCCATCAATGAGGGTGTGTGACACATCTGTTGGGCATGTGAGCCTACATGACAAAAACTGGCTGACCTTGCACATATAATTTATTAAGAATAATAAATTCAAAATATAAGTTCTGCTCATCGGATTAAGACTATTTTTATATGGATTTTACACCTCTCATAAAGAGGAATCCAACAAAAAATATTAGCCTCTTAATCTGAGCATCAGAACATGGAGTTTGGACCTAGTTGTCCAAATTTAACAGACATTGAGTGAGGCATGCCAACAGAGGCATCTGACCTAGAGAATCAACCTTTATACCTCTTGCCTGAAACTCAAAGTACTTGAGCACTCGAGTTAACCCATTGGGTTAATTAAACCTCTTTTTCAATCAAAGGTCTACTATAGTATTCAAGGTCTATTTTTGTAGAGTTAGGAGTGTTAAGATAATAGAAAAGTATAAAGATAAAAAGCACATGCACATGCAAGGATAGTCTAATTGTTACCCCTTATATTTGCATGTGTGGTAAATGTGTGATTTTGGTCACGTGATGGAGTTTGAAGGTTCACTGAAGCACATTCTTCCATACCTTGTCAGCTCACCAAACAAAGTTATGATTTTGAATTTTTCTTAAAGCATCTTTCTCCTTAATTGCTGAAGCTGTTTTAACTTCACCCTTTTTAAGGTCCTTTATAAATTACAGCAGACAGACATAATGTATGCAGCCTACCTTTCTTCTTTGCTGGCTAGTCGACCATGTGTCTCTGGGTTGGGGAAGCTCATCCAATCATATGTCTACAATTTTATAAAAACACCTGTGCCTTTCTTCTCTCCTTGGCCTGTTAAACGCCTCAAACCAGCATTGCTATATTTATGATTTGTGTCATTTTCAACACTTATGTCACCAAATTGTTGCTGCATACTGGTTATTGAACATTGGCCTTCTTCATGAACTTCTTTCCTGTTCATCATAGCTGGTTTTTCTGTCATTACGCAGCCTTCATCACTGATTCTTGGATCTGATAGTGGATCTGAATTTGACTGAAAGCACCCTCCACATTCATAAACAAGTACTTAAAAAATTTCATCAGTGTATTTCTTTCATGGATTCACATCATCTTGATGGGATGAACTAAGTCTTTAAAATTGTGATAGACAACAAATGGACCTAAAACTGCTTTAAGAACTTGTGGCCTACGGTGATGTATATCATAATACACCTTTCTGCAAGATTGCTGTTTTCCAATAGTGTGCCATTCACTCTCAGATATAGTTTGGTTCTTGAGGAGAATTTTGGAAACATCAGGAGGAAGAACCACATGTCTGTATTTGTAAGTGTCAACTGTGTATTTCTCTAAGTAATGAACTTGTCTCATTATGGTGGAATGAACTAAGGCTTGAATTCCTCATGGACAACAAATGGACCAAAAACTGCTTGCATCCAAATGTGGCTGAAAACCTCTAAGAAAAATATGTACCAGCAAAATTAATGCAGGAAAATCTGAAGTTAGGAGATGGAAATATGTAGGATAAGTTTTTTCTATAGGGCTTACTTGGCATATGAATAAACTAAGGAGCTCGGAGGCAGAGATAGTAATAGTTCAAAGTCTATACATATGCACAAGAGGCTCATTGCCAGCAGTACTTCACACAGGTTCCCAACCATGTATTATTCATCTATTCACATCTGCTTTGTAATATTATCTTATCATTGATCTTCAGTGGTTTAGAATAGTTATATTTATGAAGCGGTTTTTCAGTTCATGGTGTTCTGAAATTTTTTTTTGAAAAGAAATTGATGTGCCTCACCTCAGCTCAAAATATAATTTAATTAACAGAAAGATCTTTCACTTGTTACACTAAATATTATTTTGTGCTTGAATCTTGCCTTCAAATCCCAAGAAACAGACTTAACACCATAAACCTATTTGTGTAAAACTTTTGTACAAGGTAAACCCTTACAATGTGAAAAAATAAATGCTAAACCAAGAGTCATTATCATTTAAACAAATTTTGGAGAAACAAAATGAAATAACAATGCACATGGAATTTTTAAACACAGTCGGTAAGAATAGCTGAGTTGTGAACTCTACAATCTGAAGATCAAATATTAGCAAGGATGAAAATGGAAAGAATGCCTTAAGAGGTGCCCTGGACTTCGATCTCAGAAGCTATCTCTTCTTTGAATGCTTCCTATAACTTCTCCCTGGGACCAAGAGGAAAAAGGACATTTTTTGCTTGATCCTAGCACCAATGCTTGTCTCAACATAATAATTTCTCTTAAATGACATTTCTCAGTTAAATTATGTGGTAACTACCTTCATTATACCTTCTTTTCAGTTACATTTTTACTTTGCCCGTAAATTTAGTATCCTTCTGTTTAGGTATCTCTAACTGTTTCTTGAAGCCCAACAGTCATGTCTATTCATCCTCAACGTTAGCCTATAAATACATTATGCCTCATCCACATTTGGATACACTTCATCTTCACACATCTCTTTCTCCTCATCTGATTGGGTACGGATTTTTGGGTAGTTTCTCTCTCCACACGTGCGAAGGGAATGAAGGGTTTTTTCTGTTCCAGCTGTTGACCAGCATTGACTGAATTTGCAGGAGGCAGTTTTGATGGTGTTGACCATCTTTGATTGCGGTTTGGTGTGAGGAATTTCTGTTTGGGCAGGCCACAGTTTTGGGCATGAAATTCAAAGTTGTTTGATCTCTATTTGACCAATGTTGACTGTGGTTAGGGCTGACCGTAGGTTGACTGTTTGACCAGACTTTGACTGGGCTGAATTTGACTATTTTGAGGGTTGTTTCATCTTGCTGTTTGGAGGCCGAAGTTGACTGAAGTTGACCAAATATTTGAGGATCAAATCTGCCCTATTGACCAGCGTTGACTTTTCTGGTTAGGGCTCTTTTGTTACTGTCATAAGTTATCTGAATTTGTAAATTGTAAATCTCTCTCTGCTGAACTGTTGAAGACTAAAAGAAGATTTGATCAAGGGTTTGCCCACATTGGGGTTTGTCCTTGTCTAGTGCCACATCTTGTGTCCTCTTGTCTTGGCTTGTCTTCTATTGTTTATGTTTATGTTTTATCTGCATTTTACTATCATGTTGATGTGATTGTTAAATTGAATTGATATTGGGCTTATAAAGAAATTGAAGTGAAATTGCTCTAAAGCATAGAACGTACCATTGTTGCCTAAAATTAACAAGATGGTATGCTAAACTCATGTTGAGGTAGGTTCCTATATGTTTAAAAAATTCCTTCCAGAAATTACCTTTGAATTTGGCGTCTCTATCACTAACAATGACCTTTGGAAACCCATGTAATTTGTAGACATTCATGCAAAATATCTTGGCGATTTGTTTTGTTGAGTCTGATTTCCTCATTCCTATGAAGTGTGCATACTTGGTGAGTTTGTCGACTACGAGAATTTTTGTCCTTGCCATTAGACACAGGTAATATTTCGATAGTCCATTGATATATCCTCCCACTTTTGATTTGGATTTTTTAAGGAATGGAATAGTCCAGGAGTCATAATGTTCTCATTTTTATTTCTCTGGCATTTATCGCATTCTTCTACATATTTTTCAATATCATTCTTCATTCCTCTCCATAAAAATGATTGGCATGCATTATAGTCAGTTTTAAAGAAACCTACATGTCTGACTAACAGCGAATCATGGGACTCGAGAAATTTGGCTTTAAATTTGGAATTTGGACTTAGGTAAATTCTTCTCTTGTACCACAGAATATCGTTTTTCTATTCAAATTTTGAATTTTGAGCGTTATTGTTTATAGCCCTTGTTTCTGGATCTTATGCATACTCACTTCAAATTTAATTAAGCCATTTGGGACAACAATTGAAATTTCAAGTAATGATGATTCTTCATCCTTCCTAGACAAATCGTCTACTACTACATTGTCTTTCCCCTTCTTATGTAATATATCCATGTTGAAGGCAACAATTTTTTCAATCCATTTTTGTTGTTCTGTAGAGAGTGTTTTTTGCTGGAGGAGGTGTTGAAGACTATTATGGTTTGTTCATGTTAATAATTTACTTCCCAAAATATATTGTCTCCACTTGGCTAATGTGTGCATAATGGCGAGCGATTCCTTGTTGTATGTAGACTTGAGATGTTCTCGCTTGTTGAGCTTCTTGCTTTCAAACGCGTTTGGGTGATCATCCTACATTAATACTACTCCTATGCCAAAACCTAAAGCATCACATTCAATTACAAACAACTTTGAAAGTTTGGAGTTGCCAATATAGGGGCATTAGACATAATTTCCTTCAAGTCTTCAAAACACTTTTCTGCTTCATCATCCTATCGAAATGAGTTCTTCTTTAGAAGGTTCGTTAGAGGTGCGGTTACATGGGCATAGTTTTTAATACACCTTTGATAGTACCCAGTCAACCCTAGGAATCCTCTTAACTTGGAGATGCTAACCGGTTTGGGCCATTCTTTTATCACTTTGATCTTATTAGGATCTACTTTTAATCCTTCCTTGGATATTATGTGTCCGAGATACTTTACCTCTTCTTTTCCAAAGGTACACTTGGACATCTTTGCATAGAATTGATGTTCTTCTAATATAGTGAGAACTTGCTCCAGGTGATGTAGATGCTTCTTCCATGTTTTACTATAGATTAGAATATCGTCAAAGAACACTAACACAAACTTCCTTAGATAGGGACAAAATACCTCATTCATGGTGGCTTGGAAAGTTGTTGGAGCATTAGTTAATCCAAAGGGCATTACCTTAAATCAGTGTTGCGAACATCTCGATAACATCCCAATTTTATCTCGAAAACACAATTTTTTGGCCTAGCCGATGTTTACCGATTTTTACAGATATTTTTATGGTATCTTAATTTTGCCAATTTTTACCAATATTTTCCCAATTTTTACAATTTTTTGGTTTTCTAGACCTTCGCCGATTTTATCCCGATGCCGATGTTCGCAACATTGCCTTAAATTCATAATGACCCTCATGTGTTCGAAAAGCAATCTTCACTATGTCCTCTAGCCTTATTTTGATTTGGTAGTATCTCGATCTCAAGCCTAGTTTTGAAAAGTACTAGGCTCCCTAAAGTTCATCTAGCATTTCATCTATAAAGGGGATCAAAAACTTATTTTTAATCATTACCTTGTTCAACCCTTGATAATTTACACATAATCTAAAGCATCCATCCTTCTTTCGGACTAGAACCACTGAAGCAACATAAGGGCTTCTACTCTTTGAGATGATCTGACATTTCAAAAGATCTTGGACTAATCTTTTGATTTTAGTTTTTTGATGACGTGGATATCTATATGGCTTGATATTGACAGGGTTTGACCTTGATTTGACTTTGATTATGTGCTCAATTTCTCTTTCAGGAGGAATCTTCATAGGAAGATCATGGAACACCTTTTTGCGTTTTTGAATCAGTTTTTGAACTTCAGGTGTTTCTTTGCTACCCAATCTTGGTGCCAACATCTCCATTTGATGACATTGGACTACATACGCTGGTGCTCCCTTCCAGATCAACTTCATCATCTGGTATGACTATACAATTTGATTATGAGGGGGTTGGAACCCATATAACTTGTATTTGTGCCCCTCCCACCTAAGCTTTATAGATTGCTTTTCTTGGTTTTCCCCTTGGAGGGGTTTTGCCTTGGCTTGGAGCCTAACTTTTGTGTTCATTGTCTATTGGTGATCGTCATAGTTTATGTTTTTTGGTAATTGTTTGATGATTAGAACATAATAAAAATAATAAGAAACCAACACATAATCGCAACCAAATATCAAGTAAAAGAGAAATCAACCCTAATTGCTGCCCTAATCATTTCTCAACAATTTCTTCCAAGTGACTTTTGCCCCTTCTTATTTAATAATATTTTGGCCTTCCTTTTATTTAATGATAATATCATAAAGTAAGTTGGGCAATATTCCTTTGTCTCCTTTGTCTCCTTAGCGATTTTCCCTGTTCGCTAGCCTAAAGGAGACAGTTAGGCTAGTAGGAAGGTATCTCCATGCTCAATTAAGTGGGGACATTACATTTAAACCTGAGCAATTATTACAACGCGTGGCCTGGGAAGGACATTGAGTGAGGCATGCCAACAGAGGCATCTGACCTAGAGAATCAACCTTTATACCTCTTGCCTGAAACTCAAAGTACTTGAGCACTCGAGTTAGCCCATTGGGTTAACTAAACCTCTTTTTCAATCAAAGGTCTACTATAGTATTCAAGGTCTATTTTTGTAGAGTTAGGAGTGTTAAGATAATAGAAAAGTATAAAGATAAAAAGCACATGCACATGCAAGGATAGTCTAATTGTTACCCCTTATATTTGGATGTGTGGTAAATGTGTGATTTTGGTCACATGATGGAGTTTGAAGGTTCACTGAAGCACATTCTTCCATACCTTGTCAGCTCACCAAACAAAGTTATGATTTTGAATTTTTCTTAAAGCATCTTTCTCCTTAATTGCTGAAGCTGTTTTAACTTCACCCTTTTTAAGGTCCTTTATAAATTACAGCAGACAAGACGACCAGCAAGCCATGCCCTAAAGCACTAATACCAGCCCCGCCTTCAACCCTTTCTTTATTGCTTGATCCACAACTGGCCCATAATTGCCTAACTTGCTAACAACCCTCCCTCTCTGCCCGACTACTGTAAAGCTTCAAATGGTACCAACCTCAGGCTTGAAAGTCAATATTGAAAAGGTCATATTTGCACGTTGCTGACCCATCATTTCCATGTCATGTGGGTGCCCGCTGCCTCACTCTCTCGAGTAGTTTCATCCATTGATTCCAATAAAGAGACTTCCATGCACCCCCGTTAACGCCCACCAGAACCTACGTACGTTTCAATCAAGGCCTCCTTGCCTCTCTGTTCAAGGCCTATGTGTAGCCTATGATGCCTGCTGTTACTTCACTCGGTCAATGGGGATAAATCACCTTTCTATTTGTTTTCAAGCTGCTACTTAGACTTGAACCAACCGGACACCTTTAGGTGCTCGACCATACGGACCTTTTAGGGGTGCTCGACTGTTAAGGATGCGCAAGCATGCTCGACTGTTAACCCCCCAACCAATAGTAAACCCTAACCTTTAGGGCTCGACCTAAGGACCTTTAGGTCTCGACCTTAAGGGAGAGGGAAGAGGAGAGGGCCGCATCGAGAGGAAGAGAGGGAAATCTTGAAGAACCTCCGCCATTGAAGTTCCTGTCAGTCAGTTAGTCAGCCAGAAAGAAAGCTAGAAAGAAAGCCCACCATCCCTTCCAAATCAGTCATAGTGGTTGGTTGGCGTAATTACGTATATATAACGAATGAATGCATTGATATGTGTCATACCAGATTCAATGTGAGATATTGCCCCAAAAGAGAGTTGCTCGTCTTAGTTACTTATTTTGGAGGGGCCACATTACCTCACCCTCACCCTATATTTCTTCCCCTAAAAGCTGGATGCCGTTGAAGAGCTTTTTCCCAACCAAGAACAGGCAGGCCTTCCTTGCACTAGGAAGCGCAAGCCCCTCCTGGACCTTCTTTTCGTGGTCAAACGATGTAGCCCACCTGGGGACTTGAGCGGTCTTAGACCTATACGTACGGAAAGCGGATTAATGAGAGGCCTTGTTCCCTCTCAACCAACCCTTCCTTATATCTATCCCACTCATTTGGGGAAGTTTCATCTTCTTCGTTCTCCCTTCAGCCAGCCTTCCCCGAAGGGCAGGACCTTAATACGTGTAGCCTAGCTTTCAATATGCGTAGCCTAGCTTCATACGTGTAGCCTCATAGTTTGTTCCCTCAAAGAGATAGCGAATGTAATACCAGGTCCTCAAAGACTCTTTCTTCCCCTCAAATCAAAGAGCTAGGTATAGATAGAATGAGATATCTCTTTGTATATGATATTATGGAAAGATTAGGTGATGCTAAAGCGCAATTACATATATAATATATGCAAGGTAGCCTAAGGTAGTTCAAATGGAGGCACACGGCTAACCAAGTTTAGGCTGCATTCGTTGAGTTGTTATTTAGTTGAATCAGACAGAGTAGCCCCAACCCAATTAGTTGAATACCTAACCTGAGTTGTTAGTTGAATACCCAGCCTAGTAGCCCCAATTAGTTGAATACCCCAATAGTACCTCATAGTACCTCAACCAATACCCTTCGTTGTTATTTAGTTGAATCAGACCAGACAGAGTGAGATGTGCTTTCCATTTTCCAGCCAAATTTGCCAGATTTTCAAGTAGGCAAATTCCTCTCCCGTGGTCGAGTCATGCTTACGCATCTCTCCTACTCCTTAACAGTTGAGCACCTAAAGGTCCTTAACAGTTGAGCATGCTTACGCATCCTGAGTTTATTAGGGAAATGACTGAAATCTATTCTCTATGTTGCGGTAGTTTTCCAGATGCATGAATCGAGAGCCCCGTGGAAGGACTATAGAGAGTGGAGGGGCTTATTGGGTGGTGGGCATATGAATGAGTGAGTGACTCCGTCCCTCTCCTTGATAGTCGAGCGTGCTTACGCATCCTTGCCCCACTTTGATTGGGTCGAGCAAGCAAGAAATTTCAATTTACTTATTGGGTGGCCCCCTCTCAAAATAAGTAACTAGCGCTGGTCGAGCGTGGCGGCCCTATTAGTGAGCGTCGTGACCTCACCCGCCGGCCTCTTCTTCCCGCTTCCCTTAAGGTCAGAGCACCTAAGGTCCCTTAGGTCGACACCTAAAGGTTAGGGGTTTACTTATTGGTTGGGCTGCGAATGATAATATTTGAAAGATCTGGTGCAACGAGACTTTGTGCCTGCTCCAACCCTGCCTGGTAGGCCAATAATCAATCTCAAAATCACTTGTATCAAAACGGCGTGTACCTGCTCTCCCCTCCCTGACTGTCATTACCTGAGTAGCGTGAATGAAACCATCCATGTGTATGTCGATGATCATCAGGTGCATCGTACGCGTCATTCATTCCTTCAATCCATTCGCCTCAATATTATGGATGAGCCAGACCGGTTCTTTCTCTGAATTCTTTGGTGAGATCAAGCCTTTACCTGGGCACGTCGCACGTAAAGGCTTGATCAGAGAGGCGGTCGCTTCCTCTCTCTTAAGTCCTATACTTAAGTCGCCTATAAAGACCCCCGCAGGGTCTACCGATTAAGGCATCGTCTCAATGGAAAGACACCCCCCCTCATCGGGGTGGGAAATCCTGGTTCAAATCCAGGTGCTTTAGGTGCCTTTTTAGCTTGGCGGAGGTTTGAACA
>APFE030643304.1:30080-63402 GCA_000404065.3 Pinus taeda
AGAAAGAAAGCAAGACATAATGTATGCAGCCTACCTTTCTTCTTTGCTGGCTAGTTGACCATGTGTCTCTGGGTTGGGGAAGCTCATCCAATCATATGTCTACAATTTTATAAAAACACCTGTGCCTTTCTTCTCTCCTTGGCCTGTTAAACGCCTCAAACCAGCATTGCTATATTTATGATCTGTGTCATTTTCAACACTTATGTCACCAAATTCTTGCTGCATACTGGTTATTGAACATTGGCCTTCTTCATGAACTTCTTTCGTGTTCATCATAGCTGGTTTTTCTGTCATTACACAGCCTTCATCACTGATTCTTGGATCTGATAGTGGATCTGAATTTGACTGAAAGCACCCTCCACATTCATCAACAAGTACTTAAAAAATTTCATCAGTGTATTTCTTTGATGGATTCACATCATCTTGATGGGATGAACTAAGTCTTTAAAATTGTGATAGACAACAAATGGACCTAAAACCGGTTTAAGAACTTGTGGCCTATGGTGATGTATATCATAATACACCTTTCTGGAAGATTGCTGTTTTCCAATAGCGTGCCATTCACTCTCAGATATAGTTTGGTTCTTGAGGAGAATTTTGGAAACATCAGGAGGAAGAACCACATGTCTGTATTGGTAAGTGTCAACTGTTTTTTTCTCTAAGTAATGAACTTGTCTCATTATGGTGGAATGAACTAAGGCTTGAATTCCTCCTGGACAACAATTGGACCAAAAACTGCTTGCATCCAAATGTGGCTGAAAACCTCTAAGAAAAATATGTATCAGCAAAATTAATGCAGGAAAATCTGAAGTTAGGAGGTGGAAATATGTAGGATAAGTTTTTTCTATAGGGTTTACTTGGCATATGAATAAACTAAGGAGCTCGGAGGCAGAGATAGTAATAGTTCAAAGTCTATACATATGTACAAGAGGCTCATTGCCAGCAGTACTTCACACAGG
Source organism: Pinus taeda (assembly GCA_000404065.3). Taxonomy (NCBI): domain Eukaryota; kingdom Viridiplantae; phylum Streptophyta; class Pinopsida; order Pinales; family Pinaceae; genus Pinus; species Pinus taeda. The sequence goes on from APFE030643304.1 coordinate 31,040, forward strand.
TTCCCAACCATGTATTATTCATCTATTCACATCTGCTTTGTAATATTATCTTATCATTGATCTTCAGTTGTTTAGAATAGTTATATTTATGAAGCGGCTTTTCAGTTCATGGTGTTCTTAAAAAAAAAAATTAAAAAGAAATTGATGTGCCTCACCTCAGCTCAAAATATAATTTAATTAACAGAAAGATCTTTCACTTGTTACACTAAATATTATTTTGTGCCTGAATCTTGCCTTCAAATCCCAAGAAACAGACGTAACACCATAAACCTATTTGTGTAAAACTTTTGTCCAAAGTAAACCCTTACAATGTGAAAAAATAAATGCTAAACCAAGAGTCATTATCATTTAAACAAGTTTTGGAGAAACAAAATGAAATAACAATGCACATGGAATATTTAAACACAGTCGGTAAGAATAGCTGAGTTGTGAACTCTACAATCTGAAGATCAAATATTAGCAAGGATGAAAATGGAAAGAATGCCTTAGAGGTGCCCTGGACTTCGATCTCAGAAGCTATCTCTTCTTTGAATGCTTCCTATAACTTCTCCCTGGGACCAAGAGGAAAGAGGACATTTTTTGCTTGATCCTAGCACCAATACTTGTCTCAACATAATAATCTCTCTTGAATGACATTTCTCAGTTAATTATGCGGTAACTACATTATACCTTCTTTTCAGTTACATTTTTACTATGCCCGTTTTAGACATGGCTTTACAATATTGTAGTTACCTGACATTTAGTTTCTCAGCGAGACTCTTTTTCAGATGTTGATTTTATAAGAGGGCCAAATTTTGGCATTAACAGTACTGTGTGCTTGGAGTGCAGAAAGTTGATGAGTGCCTTGCTAATCAGAATAAAAGTTTCTCATTATTGAAGAGAGCAGAAGGTTTCCCTGTACAAGAAGCACAAGGGCCTGAAACTTCGTCCAACAGACAGGTACCCCTCCTATAATATAACTAGGGTAAATAATTTTGGAGAAATGAACGCTGTGTGCAACTTGAATATTAATATGAAATTTTATAATGGAATATAATACATTACCCATTTTTGTGCTGTTTTATGTTTCTGTTCATTTCAAATTACATTTTGATTGTAGAACCCACTGAATTTTTATTCTTTTTATGCTTTTGGTCCTTCCATTTAGATCGACTCAGATTGCTTCGATAACAATCCAAAGGGATTTCTAGGGTGTATGCTATTTGTGTTAGGGTCTTTCAAATCCTTTTCAAATTTATATATTTAGTTGCTTTAGCATGTTGCTAATATATATATATATATATAGAGAGAGAGAGAGAGAGAGAGAGATATGGAAAACCCTGTGGGATCCTCCTGTCTTCCCCAGAATATCTGGATGGAGGGTGGCCAAACCTCCAAAAAGAATTGTGGTTGGTAGCACCAAGGGACTTGACCAGATATGAACTTGTGATTTATGGTCTCCCCATTGGCAACATGCCTTGGGTCGATGGCTCCATTGATTGAATTACAGGTTAGCTGTTTTGGGCTAATAGTGATATATTTGTTTATACTTGTATGTTCTTTAAAATTCTTTTTGTGAAAAAAATTGAGCATTTGTTGTTTTACATATTGGAGCTCATAATAACCAAGAACACTATGACATCCAATATGCTTTGAAGGTGTGGCAATGTAAACATACCATATTTTTTCAAGAGTACTATTAGACATGGAAGCAAGTAATAGTACTGTTATGCATTGCAGAAAAAATGGTTCTAACTGAGAATTTTCAATTATTTAAATTCTTTTTTCTGGGATGACTAAGAAGATTTGTAATTTATTTATATATATTTTTAAAGGTGTAGAGTACAGAAAATTACAAAATGCCTGGGTGGAGTAAGGCATTAAAGTGTTAGCTTCAGCTTTCTACTGCATGAAACAGGAGCTCATAGTCTATAGAGAGGTTCCTACATATAGCCTTATGAGAATAGATAGTCTATAGAGAGGGTCCTACATACTGCCTTACGAGAATAAAACAGTAGCCAGATAATCATAAAAAAGAAACAGAGTAGCAGCAGTCCTAACCAGTAGATAGGTCTGTAAAACTGAAAAAATACAGGAATACCGGCAGCTTAATCAACCTTTTTAGAACGCCTTGCCAAATTTGTTGCAATAGCATGGGGGGTTCAATGGATTGTGGAGTTTTGGACATGATCCTGTAAGCTTCTTGCACAGTGTAGCTGCTGCTGCCTCTGTAGCCCATCTTAGGGTATCCTGTCCTGATTGCTATTGTATTCTTCTCACTTTCAGTAGTGTCCATTGTTCATCTTCGGCTTGAGCAATGCTATTAGAACCGGTCCAACCAGTTGGAGGGCAAAACCGGTTCAGACCAGTGAACCAGACCATTTTTGGCTGGTTTGGTACCGAACTGGCTGGTTTTGTACAATGCTACCAAGGACACTTTGAATGTAGTTTTTTTTTAAAGCAACGATTTAAGGAAATTTTTATCATTACCATTAATTGACTTGGATGTTTGAGAGTGGTTCCGAACTCATTGGCTTTCATATGGAGAAAGTAGATTTTAGATCCCACTCAAAATCCAGTAGACTTAATAGTTTTTTAGGATTTCAAGATGGGGGGATTGCAATGTTTCCATTGGATTTTGTCATGTGTGAGGGTATGGAACTAGCATTTAATCAAGAGCACTGACCTCTCTATGTACCTTGATGTTAATGGCATTGATTGTTGAACTCTTCTATCATGATCCTACTTAAAATGTAGCCATTACTCAAACAAAATCTTGACTTGACATGCTAAGCTTTTTCTATCTTATGAGGGTGATATTGATGATGAAGATCCAAATATAGGCAAATATTTTAATGATATGTAGGTATTTGTTGTACCTTGATTGTTTTGGATGCTTGAGGCCATGTAGGGCATGCCTTTTGATGTATTGTTGGTCTAGAGATGAATTACCCTCGGGGCTATTTTGGTTATGTGAACCCTTATTACATGCTATATGAATTTGAACTTTTGCTTAATTGTATTTAAATGGTTTGGATTCATATGGATGCATATGATGGATGCATATGAATATATATATATATATAATATTATATATATATAATAATATTTTTTTTTTTTTTTTTTTAAAATTTGAATATTTTATGTGTTTTTGGTTGACCGGTTTTTTGGTCCAGTTTTTTTTATTGGTTTTGACCGATTTCGGTCCGAGGGGTCTACAGGTTCGATGACAGGTCCACTTCTGATAACATTGGGACCCATTATGAATAGATTCATTCAAGAGTCTTTGGAGCTCCACTCTTGTTGATTTGGGGTAGCATTGGATGTGCTCTAGCCACGAAATTTGGTGGAGAAGCTAAGGCACATGAGATTTCCAATACCCAGAAAGGGTTTGGGCAGATTCTAAACAGTTTGGGAGATATTAAAATAATTAATATTTTTAATGGAGTCCCTAAGTCTAAACTTAGGGAAATTAAGATATTATTGTGAATTAATATAAAACTGTGTTAGAATGGTCCAAAAGTCATGGATCAAGCCAGATCTAATCTTAGTCGTTGATTATGACTTAATCTTGGCTGTTGATTTGTCAACGAAAAAAGTATAAGAGGAGGCTTGAGGGTCACTTGGAGAACACACCAAGAGATCAAGATTTTGACTTTATGGGGCTAGTTTTGCTGAGAAAATTGAGAGAGTCATCTGGAGTTGCAGCTAAGGGGTAGTGAATACAGAAGCAGAGAGGCTGAGATAGTGCCAGGAGGATCAGCGTAGCAGCAGGGAAAGTTGACGCAGAGGGCAGAAGCCAGAATTGCCAGGAACAACCGGAATAGCCAGGAACTGCCAAAACAGCCGGGAAAGTTGACGTAGAGGGCAGAAGCTAGAACAACCGGGAACAGTTTGGAACTGTTGAAACAGCCGAGAAAGTTGATGCAAAGGGCAGAAGCCGAAATTGCTGGGAAAGCTGATGCAGAGGGCAGAAGTCGAAACTGTCAGAGCTGCCGGGAAAGCTGATGCAAAGGGCAGAAGCCGTAATTGTCGGGAACAATCGGAACTGCCAGAACTGTCGGGAAAGTTGACGCAGAGGGCAGAAGAGGCTGACGCAGTCCCTAGAGGTTGACACTGGGGTTTTTCGTGGGGTAGATTGGAGCTGAGGAATTGCCAAAGTGTTTATCTGGGGTTTTAGTCAGAGCATTTGTCTCTGAAGGAGAGGTACTACTAACGAGATTTTTCTCTGTTGGGTGAGCCGAATTTGGCACCCAGATTGTATTCTGAAACTGCTTAATAAATCAAACCCTTAGATAGCTGCACCGGTTTTCCCGCATTGGGTTTTTCCAGGGACACTAGTCCAAAAATAATGGTGTCATTTGTGTTCTTGTTTCTATTTCCTTCAGTTGATGATCTGTAATGTATTGAGTATGTACTTGTGTTTATTTTCAGTATTTACATGGTAAATAACTTGTTAGTGAATCAGAACAAGTAGGAAGGAATAAATCAAAAAGTACATGGAGGGTTTCTAACTGGTAGACTTAGAAACTTCAACAACTCTCTGTGCACATGATGGGTATTTGAGATGAGATCTTGCTAGAAGTGATGTACTTTTGTCCGACCAGTCACAAAGAAGTCATGGTTTAAAAGTTGATATCATGGTTCTCTATTTTGGGGGGAACTGCTATTGCTAGGAGTCTTTCCAAAAGTGAGTGTTTTTTCCATCTTCACTCTCCCAAAAGTTGTTATGGTGAATCAGATCTGAGTGTGCTTTGGTGTGGACCGAAATGAAGGATCCATCAAAGAGGTTACTTTGTTGAACAAGTTCTTGAGCTCAATTTCTCGAGCATATTTTTCGATCAAGCAAGAGGCCATTTGTTTCCCAAATAAAGCCCCCTCTAAAGGTAGATTCTTTGAAGGTTGATTATGTGTGTAAGCAGTTCGAGTGATCTCACAAGGGTTGAGAAAGTGAATATTGGGATCGCATTGAGAACAGACTTATTAGAAGCATACTGCTAGCAAGCGAGAAATATGTGAAAGTTCGGCCATGGAGCCTTTTCTGAAGCTTTGTAGAAGGTTGTAAGTTTATTCCAACACTCTTTGTTAAGGGGATTCCTAGATAGAGTAAGGGGAGGGAGCCAATGCCAAAGCTGAGAATTTTGGACAACAAGACAAGTATGTTGTAGGATTTGGAATTGTTGAATTTCCCTCATGATGGTAAGAGTAAGGTATCAAGGACATGATTAAAATCTTTGCCTTTAGAAATGGTGGCCGCACTAGGAAGCATAATATCATCAACAAACTGAAGGTGGGAGATAGATTCTTTTGAAGGGGAGTAGAAACAAGATTGAGATTCCTTTTTATTTCGCTTTTGCAGGGCTACACCCTAGGCCTTAAGCCATTACAATGAAGATGAACGGGAGGAGGGGACTTGTTATCATGCTTTGCTGCACCTTGCATGTTAATTTTAGGCATGTTCTATGCTTAGAGCAATTTATTTCAATTTTCATAGATAGCTCAATATCTTTTCCGGATTAGCAATCACATCAACATTAAAGTAAACTACAGATAGAACATAAACATAAATCGCAGAAGACAAGCCAAGACAAGAGGACACAAGATGTGGCACTAGCCAGGGACAAAACCCAATGTGGGGAATCCCTTGAGCAATTCTTCTTATATGTTCTTCAATAGTTCAACAGAGAGAGAGAGAGAGATAGTACGTTTACAACAGAAGTCAACACTTTGACTTATCTAGATAAGAGCATAGATCATCTCTAAGAAGATGATACATGAGATCAGTAGAAGACATGTTGCTTCAATTGATTCTCCAAGGTGACTGCTTCACCTATTGTTGTGTTGCATTTCGTCATCATGTTGCACCTCACCGTGCTGCACCATGCTGCACCCATCATCACTATGCTGCATCTCATCACGCTTCATTAATCATGACTGTACCTATCACTGTACTGCATTATGTGCCATTGTTACACCATGTTGCTGTACTGACCTATGCTCTGGCTGCATGTTGCTTGCTTGTTGTCCCTAGCATGCTTGTTGTCCTTAGCATGCTTGCTATTGCATGCTAGTTGTCCCTTGCATGCTAGCTGTAACATTGCATGCTTGGTGTATTCGCTGCTAAGTACCATACAACTGTCCCAATGTTAGTTAGTTGTCCCTTGCATGCTGCTCTCCTTCGAAGACAGATGCTCTGGCTGTTCCAACAGTTCTCGGCAATTCCAACAATTCCGGTTATTCCCGGCAATTCTAGCAATTCCAGCAATTCCGATTGTTCTCGGCAGTTCCAGCTTCTGCCCTCTGCGTCAACTTTCCCGCCTGTTCCGGCAGTTCCCAACAGTTTCGGCAATTCTGGTTGTTCCCGGCAGTTCCGGCTATTCCTGGCAGTTTCGGCTTATCCCGGCAGTTTTGGCTTCTACCGTCTATGTCAGCTTTCCCCGTTGTTCTGGCAATTCCGGTAATTTTGGCTATTCTCGGTAGTTCTGGCTTTTCCTGACAGTTTCGATAGTTCCTGCAGTTCTGACTTTTGCATTCTGGATTAGGGCAGTGTTATCCCTTAGAATCTCTCCTCCTACTAAAACCCAAAGACAAGTAGAGAGGAAGAGATCCCAAGTGTGTTGAAATGACTTGAAGGCCACCTCTATTTATACTAAAACGTTGAGCACAAGTGGGGTTTATTTGGTTGTTGGCCGACCTTGACGAATTGTCGCATAACACAAATAAATTCATATCTCCATGAATACTTATCGGAATCGGATGATCTTTAGATCAATCCTACACCACTCGATGAGAAGGATCCAAGAAAAATATTAGCTTCCATTAATAAGATGACCCACATGGAGTTTTGCCCTAGTTGCCAATTTTAACACTCCCTCTCAACTAGGGAGAACTCCATCCATTGATCCATATGTCTGACTGTACTATCTTTGTCATCAGTGCCCTGCACTGCACTGCTCTGCTCTGCTGAACCATGAAGAAGAAGGATTGATCGAGAATATCTCATACCATTCTCTACTGACCCGAAGTCAGTTTCATCTGAAGAGTGTGTCACATCACTCTTACTAGCACGAAGTCAGATTTATTGATCCCATATCAATATCATAAGAGAGTGTCTCAAACCACTCATACTAATCCCAGATCAATGGAGGTCATCCTAGCATAGGGAGTACGGTAGATACATCGATGCGTCCATCGATAGTACGTAGTGCCACGTGGTATCACAGGGGAAGGTTGAACCTGTCATCCTGTACATAGCGCACCACCAGGGGAGGGTGAGTTGCCCTGTGGTCGTATGTTACTCCAGTAAGGACCCCAAGCCCCCAAGACCTCCCAGAGCTCCCAGAGCTCAATGCATGCAACATGCAGGACCCTTATAAGAAGGTCTCTAAATGACTCTAAGTCGTTCAGGAAAGTCACAGATTTAACCTTTCCCAAGGGCTTTGACAAAATGTCTGCGACCTGTACATCAATCTCAATGCGATGGAGCCTCCCCGCTCATCGACTTAACATATCCCAAATAAGGCAGTATCTGATGTCTATGTGCTGGAGCAATCATCGAATATGGGATTCCTCAATAATCAAATCCCCCCTCCGGTTGTCACAAAGAATCATAGTGGTATTCATCATGTGTACAAACAGCTCACTTAAGAGCTTCTGCAACCATGCAACTTCACACGAGATCATACTCGTAGCTATGTATTCTGTCTCGGCAGTGCTTATAGCAACCGACTTTTGCTTCCTGCTCGTCCATGATATCAAAGCAAAATCCAAAGAGAACTAGCACTGCCAAGTGCTCTAGTGATCCTCCACACTGCCTACCCAGTCAACATTCGAATAATAATCAGCTTCATATTTCTGGTAGTGTATCTCAATCCATGAGAGATTGTGCCCCGAAGATATCTCAGAAGATTCTTGGCTCCAATCCAGTGAGGCTCAACCAAATATGAGCTCACCATGCTAACTGCAAAACATATGTCCAAACGGAAGTTCACCAAGAACATCAATGCAAATGAGTTTATGTAACTCGAGGCATTTCCCAAATCTGGTCCGTCATCATCACCATATAACCTCTGAAAGTTAAGATCCTCGAGGTAGTCACGGCTTGCAGTTTACCATTCCACATCCGGAATCAAACTCCCTCTTACTTCTGCAAGTGAGAGGGTCTGCAGCTATTTGAAATAGGTCGTCCTCAGAAGGTGCTATCAATCCTCTCATACTATGCCCGAGGAGTTTTACTTCAAGCCATAGAGGGCTTTCTTCCACCTGCATACGTGAGATTCCTGATCATGAATCTCAAACCCCTTGGGTTGTTCCAAACCTGTGGACCTGCTACATGAGAGGAATGGTCCCCTTGTAAGATTTTCTTTCGGTACATCTCAAACATGTACTTTCATGCTCTTTTTGAATCCAGGCATCCCTGTCACTAGTGCTATGTGTCAATGGACATGGTCCCCAATGGACTTCCTGCAGCTTGATACAACCCTGAACTCAAAAGCATCTTTGAAAATTGTATTTTCAAACATGTACCTTTTTATCAATGAGTGCCACCCTATAACCTTTGACTTCCATTGCTGAAATGGACATCAGGTTCTTCTTGCGATCAGGTACATAAAAAAGATTCCGTAAATGAATCGAGTTATCCTTATTCAATTGAGGGGTAATATTCCCTACACCCTTTCCGAGATAGGTGACATCAACTCCAAGTATAATCCCACGATTGTTTCCATCTCTACCAAATTAGAGAGTGCACCGTTCCATCCGTTGAAGTGCCTGAAGCACTACAGTCAATAAGCCAAATTCCCAAAGAATCTGAAGGAGAGGGCCAATACAAGATAACGCTTCTTTATCTTCCAGGAGGGAAGTAGAGACTCAGAGGGAGTCGAAGAGAGAACTTCCAAGAGGGAAGTAGAAACTCAGAGGAGTTGAAGAGAGAACTTCCAGGAGGGAAGTAGAGACTCAAAGGAGTCAAAAATAAGAGCAGAGATGGCAATGAATGGACTGAGGGATCATGACAGTTTGGACAGAGCATCCAAATTTGCCATCTGGAAGGCCAGGATCTTGTCTATTCTAGCTAGACATTACATAAAGGCCTTCGCCTTGAGAACTGTGGCTATCCCAGTCGACCCAGCAAATAACAAAAGGTATGAGGATGTGATGGCCAAGGCTAAATGCATAATCCTTGATAGGGTCAAGAATCATGTAGTTCAGCATATTGCCGAGAAGAATACGGCAAAGGAGATGTGGGACACCTTGACGACATTGTATCAGGGCACTTCCATGCAGAGGAAGATGCTACTGGAGAATCAATTGCGATTGTATCAGATGCAGAAGGGGGAGCAGATAGATCACTTCCTCAGCAGGTTGCAGAAGATTCGTGGCCAACTTACTTCCATAGGGGTCACGCCGAATCAAGAGTTAATGGTGAGGACCGCCTTGCACGCAGTCTCCGAGGAGTGGGAGACATTAGTCCAAAGCATTTTGGGCAGAGCGATCTTCCATATTGGGAAGAACTGTGGGCAGCTCTTCACCAAGAAGAGATTAGACGGCTGACCAAGGCTGGAAGTAGTGGCAAAGGAGCCTGGGTTAAGAAAGAGGAGGAAGAGGATGCGGCTCTAGCATCTGTGGGCAGCAAAGGAAGAGGAAGAAAAAGGACCTCTCCAGGATTAAGTGCTTCAACTGTGGGGAGTTGGGCCATTATGCAGCCCAATGTCCTAGGAAGAAGAATAAGGTAGAGGCATTTGACTCCAAGGCAGCACTAGCTAAGGCGGAAAAGGAGGTAGAGGATGATGACGATTGTGCCATGAGTGCTCATGTACCTTTAAGGACACTACAGGAGATGAGAGGCATGATCCTTGAGGTAACCAAACTCTTGGATCATATCCGGCTACGGGAGTCCCGAAGTGATAGTAGCAGGATGGCGGATGTCGGTAGTAGCGGATGTGGATGGAGCGGTAGAGAGTGCTAGAGTGCAGTAGTCCCTGGAAGCGCAAAGAGGGTTGCAGCAGTGTGAGAGGCACAAAGGAGGTTGCAGCAGTTCAAGAAGGCAATGAGGTGTTTGCAGCGGTGCGAGAGGCAAAGAGTTTGTTGTAGCAGCGCAAAGGCAGCAGAGGGATAACAGGATAGTAGTAGAGAGAGCTTCAACATTAGGATGGTAGCTGTGCAACAATAGTAGTGGTAGTGCTATGGGTAGCATGATTAGAGAGGGTTGCAGTGCAGATGCAGTGTTGGGAGGAATGGCCAACATCAACACGGATGTAGAGGGAGCTGTCATACAAATGTAGCAGTGGAAGTGGTGGAGCCATGGGAAACAATATAGGATGCAACAGTGCAGAGGATGTTGCGCAGGAAGGCCAAGCATCAACACAAATACCGGTGCCAGATGAGCAGCGTGATGATCAGTGGTGGAGTATTAGTAGAGCACATTCCTCACTAAGAGGGAGTGTTGATTTGGGTTAGCATCATATGTGCTCTAGCCATTAAAATTGGTGGAGAGGCTAAAGCACATGAGACCTCCAAGACCCAGAAATGGTTTGGGGAAATTCTATGTGAAAATTCTATTGCTGCAGCAATTGATTTATTTTTCCTACTTATTTCATCATAAGTTATTCATGAAATTACCTCTGTAACAACCCATCTATAAATACAAAGAACGCAATCATAATAGCAGGTATATGGTACATGCATATGATAGCTACATATGCATGTGTCGCATACACCGCACTAGTATTTTATACTAAATTGATTATAAGTGCTAAATACCATGACACTTCTTGGAATATTAGTTCTACTCATTCATCAATATTGCGTAATGCATGGTTACATCTTAAAAGAGGACTATATATATTATATGTTCCAGATTATTGATAAAATTATATTAATAATTTTAATAAAAAAAATGTTAAATATTAATATAAGTAATTAATAAAAAGGGGATCCAGATAAAGTTCATAGTGTCTATGTACAACAAATATATAAAAAACAAGTGATAGTTTAAAAAAAAAACAATATATACTATAAAAAAATATATATATATATATAACGTTATAATGTTTTAATGATACATGTATACACAATGTATTGGTTATATTAAAGGAATAATTAATAAACACCATATGGTTTAAACACATAAAGGGGTATTCATTCATGACCTGAAACAAGACCAGGAGGGGATACGTAGGCGCGGGCGTGTCATCAGCAGGGTGAGCAGTGGCTGCAAATGGAAGGGCGGCCATTGCCAAACCAGAGCATAAAAACCACGGGACATGGAATTCGGAGTGGACAAAAAAATCCAGAAGGAAGAATTCGGAAGGGAAGGGAATCAGCCATTGGAAGAGCTTCAGAGTTCTGAGGTTCTAGGCACGGGGGAACAGTCAGCTTCTGTTAAGAAGCTTACTGGATTGACCAGCCAGGCTCTGCTCAGTCTAGCTGGGTGGATTCGGTCTCTCGGTAACTGTAGCAGTGTAGCTGGAGGCATCTTCAACTGCAGGAGTACAAGTAGGTATCTCAACAGTCCTGTTAATTGAATTTGTGAGGTTTCTGTTGAAAATGTTACAGGTTCATGCTTTAAATCCCTCACTGTTTTCTTTACATCTGTTCACGGCTCTTACATATGGTATTAGAGGTGTGTTCAAAACCTTTTGACCTCATAGGCCCTTATAATTTTCAAACCCTTTGTAATTTTCTATTGAACTGCTCCATGAAAACTTTATCGTGAAAACTTTATCAAATAAGAAATTTACGGTTACATTCTGTGGTTGAATTCTGCTGCATGAAAACTTTATCAAATAAGAAATTTACGGTTGCATTCTATGTATTCACGAAATTAAATTATGAGTCTCTAGTGTTGGTGATAATATTTCGGTTGTCGTAAATATTCGGAAAATTTACTGGGTAAATAATCAGTTTAGTTAATATCATTGAATGTGCGATTGGAGTCTCAAAGTATTTTGTTTGTCCTGTTGTCTGTTGTAAGAACCGCAGCGATCGTTCCTACTCGTCTGAGTCGAAAAATGGAGTGAGGTAACCCTCTTCTAGGTAAAAGTGGAGTCAATTGATGTTTTAGTTTCTTCTCGGCTCTGCCTTGATCGCGTATGAGTGGGGTTCGCGTTTATAGCTATTACTCATAGTTTGTCCTCCGCATATGCTAGGGTTCAAACCTGGGTGGATACCTTATTCGTTTATGTCATTTTATATGAAAACTAATTCAATTAAAAAAATATATATATTATGCCATTTTCAAATAGAAACTAATTCAATTAATAAAAATAAAATATTTAGCTCTCTATATATTTCTGATGGCTCATTCATTTTCAGAGGCCCTTTTTGATCCATGAGATGCCATACCGTTACCCATTAAAGAATGGTACTAGTAATCATAGTTGATTTTTTTTTTACAGTGAGATTTTGCAAAGTAATATCTTTTAGGGTTGCTAATGAAATTAGTCATAATATATAACTTATGATACATAACATAAGCGATAGATTAACCTATATAGAAATTGAAACTGATATGGTATAATTAGAATGGATGGGTTGCGCATGTTATGCTAAAGATTCTCTCATTTCACCGAATCTCTGACCGCACTTTCATGATATTTAAACCATGAGAGGCAAAGAATCGCGATGAAATCTTATTGTTTGGGCTGTTTGGAAACAAATCCACCGTTATTCAAATTGTGTTTCAACTTCATATTAGAGCACCATGATAAAGCTTTGATCATTGACAGACACGTTTTGCACATGCCGTCATGGGCTCCTTCCTTGTGACTTGACACTCGGTCTCGGTCAAAGCGTTAGACCTGTGTCAAAAGGCACAACGTGGTGGAGACGCGAAGGCATATGACTGTCGCAAGATCTGAATTACGTATTAGTTTGGAGGTGTGACAGCCATAGGGTTCACGCGCTTGGCACGTCCTTTATAACTTATGGATTGCTGTGGACTATGATGTAACGCGTGGATGCATGAACAAGTACCAAGAAGAGTGGTTATGGCCTGCCATTGACTTCGATATATTTGACGTGGCCTGCCATAGTCTTTTTTTAGATCTTTTTATTTTTTGCTACTTTTCCTTAGAAAAAAAAATTGGATTTGCAAATTAAAATTATGTACCCTATAGAATTCAAAAATACAATTTAAACATCAAAAATATACCCATTCTATATAGAGAGACAGATTGATTTTTTGCACTCTAAATCCATGCTTAAGATGGATATGTACTGGTTGACTAGTCCAATTAGTCCCCCCACCTCGTTTCGTGGGTTTTCATTTCGATTGCTACTATATGGGGCAAGTTCCCAAGTTGGTTCTGTTCAAATTGGTCACTCGATTTTCCATTTCCCTGTCTATAGATGGAATTTCAAATTGATTCGGTGATGTTCCACACCCTGATCTAAGTGATCTTTTATCCAATGTTTATTTTCTTATATTCTACTTTTTAAAACCATCTGAGGTGGAGTTTAACTCGTTGGACAATAACATATCCATGCACGTGACCGTCCTTGCATGTAAAAGGAATCTGCTTAGTCTATTGTCTAAATGAGTTTTCCTCTTCGACGTTCCTGAGAATGGTTTCCTGGAGGGTAGGGCTTTGGAAGATTCTATATAAATCTCCTGTGTGTTTCAGAGGTATCCTTGCAAAATCGCTTCATTCCAAAAGTCTTCCAATCTCTGATGGATACACTGTTATAGATCGTAGCTTTATGTTACACATTTATACTGTTAAAATTCTGAGCTGTATAGGATCGTATTGTGTCCAGCGAGGAGGCCAGGCATGCATCACACCTGAGTCATAAGTGTCCCAGTGGCTCTACAGTAGAAAGATGTAGACAAGGCACGTTCCAAAATTCCTCTTCATTATTGTGACCCGTGTTAGAAAAATTAAAACGATAAAAGGTCATGCCTCATTTGTTACTTCAAATAAGCAACATCAATGAAGACAAAAAGCAACATCAATGAAAACAAAAATCAATTGTACATTATAATATTTTCGTATTCAAAAGGAGAGCCCAAACAAAGATAATCAAATCATCAATTAAGAATTATATTGAACGGGAAAACAAAACTAGATAAACAACTAGAAAATTAAGAAATATGGGACATCAGTTGACCAGTTGGGTTTCATGGCTTTGGGGTTTTATAGAAAGGTTATTCTAACTTCAATAGACTAAAAGAGAAAGCTCATTATTGAAATAAACAGCGCAGAGAACGATATAACAATATGCATCCTTTCATGTTGAACAAAGAAGTCCTTTTCATGGCTACACCAGAGCTTCGATAAAAAGGGATACATGAGAAAATAACTCAGTGCAAATATTTCACGAGCATCAGCTTAACGCAAAAATATTAAAATACACAATCCTTGTATGATTAACAAGGTCCATATTATACTTTGTAGGAAAAATGAAGGCCAAGTCAATGACAAGCTTCGATATATTTTGAAAATCTGCCCTTTGAGAAACTTTGGTTAGATAATTTTAAAGGTTAGCGAATTGGGAATCTCACATCATAATCTCATACGAGTTTCCGGATTTAGATTGAACCAGAACAATCCTTCATTTATATATATATTATAGGTTTAATCCATATCTAAGTAATATATTCAAAAATATAAATATGTATGTCCTTCTTTAAAGGTAATAGCTAGTTTGAGGTGTGATGGGTATGCTGCCGATGTTCATTGTAACGAAGCATTTAACATTTTCATTTTGTGAATGCTATTTTTTTAGATGATCTACCTTAGGAACTAATGACCATACACTTCTGCATTATTTCATATTAGGATAGAATACCCTGCATTAGGACAAGGAGGCCGCGAAACCACCCTCCTTGACCTTGGTACCAATAAGATCTGCCTAGCAGATAAAAATAGCAAAAAAACTATACCCATTTATGTATGTGAAGTTGCAAAAGAAAATAATATGTTAAATTCGATTGTCTACCTCAAAATTTTTATAGAATTTTATTATGTATATAGGAAACATTACAATGGTAAAGACATATGAGCGACGACGACAGGATCGGGCAACATCACCGTTATTAATGTCGCCACCGTCGCCATCATCATCCCCATCGCCACCACCATCACCATCGTCACCACCAAGACCATTATCAACATCAATCACCCCAACACCAGAGTTGACTGTGATAATGAACTCATTGGAAGCCTTATTGGAGACATTAAAAGAATCAACTAAGGCTAAGACCAAAGAGGAATTTCAACCTTTAGCTACCAGTTCAGCAGAACCAAAGAATTTTGAGCCCAAAAGATCAAAAGAAGACATTTCTAGGGAGCTTCAGAAAATTAAACTCCCAGAATTCTCAGGAGATTGAGCAGGTGAACCCGCTAAAGCATGGTTAGAAGGAATGAACAGATGCTTTAGATTAAGAGAATATTCTTCTTCGGCAAAAACAAAAATTGTTGTATTTCAATTAAAGGAAAGTGCCTTGATTTGGTGGGGAAATCTAGAAAAGCAGCTGCACCTTACATCGGATAATGTCTCTTGGGAACTATTTGAGAAAAAATTCCGCGCAAAGTATTTACCTCCATACTTTCAACAACAGCAAGCCAAAGCCTTTCATACATTAATTCAAGGTAATAAAATAGTGGAAGAGTACGAGATAAGGTTTATGGAGCTTGTAATACATTCACTACTTAGATTCTGATGAACGTCAAGTTGAACGCTTCATATTTGAGTTAAATCCTCGCATCAGAGCCTTGGTAAGCATGTGGAAACCATCATCAGTAGCGGAGGCGGTTAAATGTGGTCGTTATGCAGAAGAGCACCTTGGAATCAAAAAAGATATAGGGCCAGCAAAACCTTTACATTCAGGATTTCCAAGAAAGACTCCTCGAAACTTCTTCAGAGGAGGTAGCTCGAGGCCACCTTACAGTAATAGGTTTACCCCAAGAAATATAGGAACAAGAGCTCCCATGGCAGTAAACACTATAGCTGTGGAATCATCAAACACCAGTCCATGGACATCTCGAGGGATTGCCAGTAGAGGAAGAAATTCGAGAGGAATCATCATGAGAGGAGGAAGCTCTTTCTCTAGAAATTCACATCCTGATTCAAGAGGATCAACGCAACTTAATAGTTAGGGATGTGGGGGACCGCATTTTCAACGTGATTGTCCAGAAGTTTCGTCAAATATATTGCATAAGACTGGAAAGGAACCAATATCAAACAAACAAGGTAATCATAGAATTCATGCAGTAGTCAGCAACGACCAAGCAGCGCATCAATCCACTGTAGTGGAATCTTCAGATATTATCAATGGTATAAAACTCAAAATCTTATTTGATACTGGTGCCACATATAGTTTCATTTTGTCATATGCATTAAACAAATGTGGGTTGGCAGCTCGCAGACAAAATGATTTCAATCAGGTGGAAATGGCCTCAGGAGAACTTCAATTCGTGGGCTTAAGTGCGGATCATTGCAAAATTGACCTAGGGGTCTGTACGACTAAACTGAAAGTTTATGTCACAGCCTTGGGAACTTATGATCTTATCATAGGTATGGATTGGCTAGAAGCTCATCAAGCTTGTGTAGACTGTTATGGGAAAAGAATTCTAGGTATAAATGATGAAGGAGAAGTAATCCAAATTCAAGGAATCAAGAGAAAGGTATCTTTATGCTACATATCAGCAATGAAAATGAAGCGTTGTTTAAGGAAAGGTTGTCAGGCTTATGTAATTCAAGAAGTAAGCGCAGAAAAAGGACCATCCTTAGGACAATATCCGGTGTTAGCCGAATTTCCGGATGTATTTCCAAAAGAACTACCAGGATTACCCCCGGTAAGAGAGTTGGATCTCACTATTGAACTAAAACCAGGTACCCAACCAATCTCTAAAACGCCTTATAGAATGACAGCTCCAGAACTTCAAGAATTGCAAATTCAATTGAAGGAGCTACTGGATATAGGGCATATTCGGCCCTGTATATCACCTTGGGGCGCTCCTGTAATTTTTGTGAAGAAGAAAGATGGATCTTTAAGATTATGCATAGATTATCGAGACTTGAATCAAGCTACAGTAAAGAATCAATACCCTATGCCCCGAATTGATTATCTTTTCGATCAAAAGAAAGGAGTTGCTGTCTTTTCAAAAATTGATCTTCAATCAGACTATCATCAGCTAAGGATTTCTGAAAACGATATTTCTAATACTGCATTCCGAACACATTTTGGACATTATGAATTTACTATGGTACCATTTGGATTAACAAATGCACCAGCAGTATTCATGAATCTTATGAACAGTGTTTTCCGCGAATATCTTGATCAATTTGTACAAGTCTTTTTAGATGATATTCTCATCTATTCCAAGAATAAGGAAGAGCATGAAGATCATTTATGGATAGTATTGTCTTGCCTTAGAGAACGTCAGTTGTATGGAAAACTATCCAAGTGTTCATTCTTTCAGGAAAAGATTCATTATTTAGGTCATATCATATCAGGTGAAGGGATTTCAGTAGATCCTGAGAAGGTAAAAGTGATCATGGAATGGCCAATATCGAAAGATGCACATGAGATACGAAACTTTATGGGTTTAGCCGGTTATTACAGAAGATTTGTGGAGGGATTCTCCAAAATCGCAAAACCGATTACAACCCTTCAGCGTAAAGGTGTTAAGTATGAATGGACTGAGGAATGTAATAAAGCATTCTCTGAACTCAAAAGACTACTCACCAGTGCACCGATCCTAAGAGTCCCAGATATGGACAAAGATTTTACGGTATGTACTGATGCATCCAAACAAGGACTAGGTGCAGCGTTGATGCAGGATAGAGGAATGATAGCATATGCTTCCAGAAAGTTAAAACCTCATGAAGAACTCTATGCTACTCACGATTTAGAATTAGCCGCTGTAGTGCTAGCTTTAAAGATTTGGAGACACTATCTAGTGGGACGAAGTTTTACACTTAAAAGCGACCATCAAAGTCTACAATATTTGTTCACCCAAAGAGACTTAAATGCCAGACAAAGGCAATGGAGTGAATTCCTAAGTGAATATGACTTCGGAATATCATACATTAAGGGAAAGGAAAATGTGGTAGCAGATGCTTTAAGCAGAAGACCTTGGATATTTTCTCTCATACCCATTAAAGTAGACTTAAGACAACGAGTATTGGAACATCTTATAAAAGATAGCTGATATTTAAAGGTGAAATCGAGTCTTGAGGGTAAAAAGCCAAAAGAATCTAAATTTGAGGGATATGAATTAGAAAAAGATGGAATCTTACGATTTCATGGAAGTATGTATATTCTCGATAATAAGGATCTTCGAGACACTATCCTTGGGGAAGCCCACAAAGCAGTATATTGTGCACATCCTGGAGTAGGGAAAATGTATGCGGATACCAAGAAACTCTTCTCCTGGTTAGGCATGAAACGTGATATCACTCAATTTGTTGCAAAATGTTTGGAATGTCAGCAAGTAAAAGCAGATCATTATCACCCAGCGGGTCTCTTACAACCTCACGACATTCCTATGTCTAAATGGGAGATCATTTCTATGGATTTTATCACTGGGCTACCTCTTACTTCTCAAAGAGACAATGTCAGTTTGGTAGTAGTGGATAAATTAACAAAAAGCGCCCATTTCATTCCCGTAAGAGATACTTACGATGTTGCTAACATAGCTCGAGTATTCATAAATGAAGTTATCAGATTTCATGGAATACCTAAGAAGATTAT
This sequence comes from Pinus taeda, assembly GCA_000404065.3. Lineage (NCBI taxonomy): Eukaryota > Viridiplantae > Streptophyta > Pinopsida > Pinales > Pinaceae > Pinus > Pinus taeda. The sequence continues at coordinate 49,716 of APFE030643304.1, forward strand.
ATCCGATAGAGATTTGTGATTCACTTCTAGATTCTGGACTTGCATGCAAACAACCTTAGGAACTCAACTAAATTTAAGCACTGCTTACCATCCTGAGACTGATGGGCAAACAAAAAGAGTAAATCAAGTACTTGAAGACATGTTGCGAATGTATGTTATGGATCAACAATCACACTGGGAAAAGTATTTACCCTTAGTCGAATTCGCATACAATAACAGTTACCATAGTTCGATTGGAATGCCTCCATTTGAAGCATTATACGGCAGACCTTGCAGAACACCGTTAAGTTGGGACAAGTTAGAAGATCGAGTGATAATAGGACCAGAATTAATCCTTGAAATGGAAGAGCAAGTAAGACAAATTAGACAACGATTAAAGGAAGCACATGATAGACAAAAGAGTTATACTGATGCTCACAGAACTGATAGAAGGTATGAAGTAGGGGATCAGGTTTTCATTCGCATCAAACCGAATAAAAGTACTATTCGATTCGGAAAGGGACAAAGTTGTCACTCCGATTTATTGGACCATTTAAAGTTGTGGAAAGAGTTGGACCTGTTGCCTATCGTCTTGCCCTACCACCTTACCTGCATAGAAATCTTAATGTATCTCATGTTTCTGTATTAAGACATTATATAGCTGATCAATCTCATAACTTTCAATGGAAGGAATTGCAGGTATCGGACGAGGGAATCATATTGGTCGAACCATTACGTATACTGGAATGTAGGATTCGACAACTCAGGAATTGCCTAGTGGACCAAGTTAAGGTCCAATAGGACAATTATAGTCCTGGATCAGCTACTTGGGAAAATATAGAGGACATATGTCAAGGATACCCTAATTTATGTCAATTTTGAAGAACTTTAAACTGTGTTTAGTATATATTTACTTCACTGCAAGCAGAGACTCAGAACCATTTTGAATGATTATATATAAACGTGAAATTTTGTGACATAATATATGTTTAACTTCTGCTGGTACATGGATACCAAAACGATATATGTTGTCGATCTTACTAAATTATAGTTGTCAACGTAAAGTTTAAGATAGTTAAATGATTTTACTTCTGGTAGAAATTAAGATATTATAAATCTGTTTTATTTATACATGTCAATATGATCAATGGAATAGAAATAAGGGAATAATTACATTTTAAATGAATGTCAAACGACATGCATAGAATATGGCAAAGTATGTTATACTGTAGTGACATATGTGAATAATACATGAGTTATTTTGAATATGCCGATGCACATTTTACGAATGCATGGATAAGTGTATGATTGCAGATAATAAACAGTTACCAGGATGACCACGTGATGACAGAACCTCAGAATAATTAAAGCTCAAAGTGATTCTATGATAGGGTATTAGCCCTAATTCTACTGGGAAGGGTGGAGGTGTTGCCCACCATTTATCCTCCAAACCCTGGAGTCATGGGAGGATTGTACGAATCACGCTCCCCTAGACGTGCGATGATGACTGTCAGATGACTACTGGGAATCAGGTCGGCATAAGAGACGTTGTCACGTTAAAGTTTATGAATGATTAGGTCAGTAAAACTGACGCCATAGCATACTCCAGTAGAGGACGGATAAGATGGGAGCGGAAGAGATTAAGAAGAATAAGATGATTTTAGAATAGCTTGGGAACCTAGATAGGGCAAGGCATGACCATTAAAATCATAAACCTAAAACACTAATTTTATAGTCTCTTGATATTAAAATAAAAAATTTAAAACCTTAGTTTACAAACCTAAGAAGGGTGTACTAATTACTATCATAAGTAATCAGATAGGATAAAAACTCTAACTTCGGGACAAATTTTTTTGAAGGGGGGATGTATGTAACGACCCATCTATAAATACAAAGAATGCAAGCATAATAGCAGGTATACGGTACATGCATATGATAGCTACATATGCATGTGTCGCATACACCGCACTAGTATTTTATACTAAATTGATTATAAGTGCTAAATACCATGACACTTCTTGGAATAGAAGTTCTACTCATTCATAAATATTGTGTAATGCATGGTTACATCTTAAAAGAGGACTATATATATTATATGTTCAGATTATTGATAAAATTATATTAATAGATTAATAAAATAAATGTTAAATATTAATATAAGTAATTAATTAAAAAGGGGATCCAAGTATAAAGTTTATAATGTTATATTTAAAACAAATATATATAAAACAATGTGATATGTTTAAAAAATATATATATAATGTTATAATGTTTTAATGATACATGTATACACAATGTATTGGTTATATTAAAGGAATAATTAATAAACACCATATGGTTTAAACACATAAAGGGGTATTCATTCACGACCTGAAACAAGACCAGGAGGGGATACGTAGGCGCGGGCGTGTCATCAGCAGGGTGAGCAGTGGCTGCAGATGGAAGGGCGGCCACTGCCAAACCAGAGCATAAAAACCACGGGACATGGAATTTGGAGGGGACAAAAAAAAACCAGAAGGAAGAATTCGGAAGGGAAGGGAATCAGCCATTGGAAGAGCTTGAGAGTTCTGAGGTTCTGGGCACGAGGGAACAGTCAGCTTCTGTTAAGAAGCTTACTGGATTGAGCAGCCAAACTCTACTCAGTCTGGTTGGGTGGATTCGGTCTCTCGGTAACTGTAGCAGCGTAGCCTGAGGTATCTTCAACTGCAGGAGTACAGGTAGGTACCTCAACAATCCCGTTAATTGATTTTGTCAGGTTTCTGTTGAAAATGTTACAGGTTCATGCTTTAAATCCCTTATTGTTTTCTTTACATCTGTTCACGGCTCTTACAACTTCAACAAAAATTAAAATAAATACTGTTGTAGATATCACACCGTAGTACAGAAACAAACATATGCACACATTGACATAGTTATTTTGGACTAATGTCCCCGGAAAAACCCAATGTGGGAAAACCAGTGCAACAATGGAGGATTTTATTATTCAACAATTTTCTTGTACAACAGAGTGCCAAACTAGCTTACCCACAGATAGACAAACTTCCAACACTTTTCTAAACCTAGCGTAGGCCCTACTGGCCTCTGCTACATTCTGAAACCCTCTACGTCAACCTAAAACCCTCTGCGTCAGCCTACTGAGGCTCTGCGCAGCCCCCCTGGGCTTCTGTGTCACTCTTGCAGCCTCTGTGTGGATGACACAGGCCCTTCTGGCTATGCGCAATCTCTGTTGCCTTTGCGTCTACCTCTTCTGCGCTGATCTCCCGTCTATTTGTTCCGTACTTGTTGCCTCTTGACTGCTCTCCAAGCCACTAGTTCAATTTCTCAACAAACCCCGTTCTAGAAATTGAACTAACTGGTCTCCCTCAGTATGTTCTTCAAGTGCCCCTCAAGCCTCCTCTTATACTTTTTCTGTTGACATCTCAACAACTGAGATTAAATGCCTAATTAATGGCTAAGATTAGATCTGGCTTGATCCATGTCTTTTGGACCATTCTAACACAAATTCATATTAATACACATTAATATTTTATTTTCCTTAGGTTTAGACTTAGGGACTCCATTAAAATATTAATTATTTTAATATCTCCTTATCTGTTTAGAATCTGTCGAAAGCCTTTCTGGGTATTGGAGACCTTATGTGCCCCAACCTCTCCACCAAATTTCGTGGCTAGAGCACATCCAATGCTACCCCAAATCAACATTGCCTCTTAGCAAAGACTGTGCTCCAGCAATACTCCTTACTAAGTTTTACTCTGATCATCCAGCATCACTACCTGTGCTGATGTTAAGCCTTCTTGCCCAACATCCTCTGCATTGCTACCTCCTGTACTGCTGCCCATGACTCTGCCATTGCCATTGTTGCATCTATATGACATCTCCCTTTGCATCCGTGCTGCTGCTGGTCCTTTCTCCCAACACTGCATCTGCACTGCAACTTCCTCTGCATCTGTGCTGCTGTTAGTCCTTTCTCCCAACACTGCATCTGCACTGCAACTCCCTCTTTATTCGTGTTGCTAACACACTACTTCTGAAAGGGGTTCTTTACCATCCCCATCTTTTCCCAAGTAGTCGAATTTTGACTTTCCGAGGGCCTTGGTGAGGATATTTGCCACTTGTTCCCCTGTAGGACTGTAAATCAATTGTACAGCTCCTCGTTGGACACAATCTCTGACAAAGTGACACTGGATATCAATATGTTTTGACCTGTCATGAAATAATGGATTCTCAGAGAGTTTGATGCAACTTTGATTATCACACATGATCCTAGTCGCCTCCATATTTCTTCTAAATAGGTTTACCAACAGTTTTCTAAGCCATATGGCCTCACACGAAGTTGTGCTAGCTGCCATATATTCTGCCTCAGAGGAGCTCAGAGTCGCGGACTTTTGTTTCTCACTACACCATGAGGCTATTCCTGACCCAATGTTGAAATAGTACCTAGAGGCACTTTTCCGATCCACTGAACTTCTTGCCCAATCTGCATCATTAAATCCACTCAACCTAATATCCTTCCCTTTGTTGTACAAGAGCCCATAATCAACTGTTCCCTGTAAATACTTGAGAACATTCTTGGCTACTGCCCAGTGAGCCCTCTTTGGTTCCACCATGAACTAACTGAGGGTGTTTACAGTGTAGCAAATATCTGGCCTGGTATTGACTAGATACATCAGGGACCCTATGAGCTGTCTGTATAGGGTGGTATTGACATCCTTGTCTTCTGATGCATCAATCTTCTTCCAGTTGGTGATCATTGGCGTAGCCATAAGTCTAAAATCTCCCATCCCAAACCTTTTCAAGATTTCTGAAGCATACCTTCCTTGCCCAAGGAAGATTTCTCCTTTTTGCTGCCAAATTTCCAACCCTAGGAAATAGTGCATTCATCCCAAATCTTTCATATCAAACTTTGTGGCTAGATTTTTCTTGCAGTCTTCAATGAGTCTGGATGATCCTGTCAGGAAGAGATCATCCACATATAATACTAAGATAAGTGGCTCGCTCTCTATGACCAGATAGTAGAGATTCAGATCTGCGTCACTCTTGACAAACCCCATCTTCTGCAAGTAGCCATCTATTCGACCATACCATGCTCTTGGTGCCTGCTTCAGCCCATACAAGGCTTTCTTCAGTCTGCATACATGAGACTTCTTCTCATGAGTTTCAAAGCCCTCTAGTTGTTCAATGTATACTTCTTCTTCTATTACCCCATTCAGAAATGTCGTCTTGACATCCATCTAATGGATCTCCCATCCCATCTGGGCTGCAAGAGATATCACGGTCCTAATAGGATGTATACCTGGCTACCGGGGCGAAGTTTTCCTCATAGTCAATCCCTTCGTTTTGAGCATACGCCTTAGCCACAAACCTGGCCTTGTATTTTTCATTATTGTCGTCCGCAACATATTTGATCTTGTATATCCATCTTGAACCTACCACAGATATGTCTTGAGGCCTTGACACCACCTCCCAAACTTCGTTTACCATTATGGAGTTATACTCTTCCACCATCACATCTAGCCAGACTTGATGCTGAGTTGCCTCCTTGAAGCTGACAGGATCTCCATCCTGAGCTACTAATGTCTAATACCTGACTGGTTGTTTTCGCTGCCTTTTTCTGTTCCTTGGCTCTCTGATGAAGTTTTCTGCATCACGCAGAATCTGACGAAGTTCCCTACTGGTTCTTCCTTTGCCAACAGGTGCTTCTATTCGCTCCTCTTCCTCATCCTGAGAATCTTCCTGATCTGAGGAAGGATTCTTCACTTCCGTTGGTTGAAGGGGCATGACCAACAGATCCTCTTTCGACTACTCCTTGGAAGGCATTTCGCAAGATCTTCTGAAAACTTTGTCCTCCACGAACTTTACATCTCGTCGTACTACTACCTTCCTACTCTCTAGAAGATAGATCCTATATGCCTTAGCGTTCTCGCTATATCTTGCCAGATACCCCTTTTTTGCAGTCTGATCCAGCTTCTTCCTCTTTTCTTCGGGTATGCAACAATATGCCAAACTCCCAAATATCCTGAAATGACCGACTTCAGATGTCTTCCCAGTGAAGACTTTCTCTCGAGTAATCTTGCCCAATGCCCGATGAGGAATCATGTTCTGAACATAGACAGTTGTGTTGCATGCTTTTGCCCACAAGAATTTTGGCATATCCTAATCATATAGCATGGCCCTAGCTAATTCTACAATAGTCTTGTTTTTCCTTTCTGCCACCCCATTCTACTCTTGATTGTAAGGAGTTGTCCACTCTCTTATGATGCCCTCCTTAGCGCAATAATCAGTGAAGTCCTTATCAACATATTCTCCACCATTATCTGAGCGCAAGACTTTTATTTTCTTACTTGTCAGATTCTCCACTAGAGCCTTGAACTCCTTGAATCGACAGAAAACCTCATCCTTGGTTTTCAGAAAATAGATCCAAGTTTCCTCGAGTGGTCATCAACGAAGGGAAGGAAATGCTCGGCACCGTTGAATGCTTTGATGGAGATAGGTCCGCAGATATCTAAGTGTATCAATCTTAATACACTCTTGGCCCTGTGGTTGCTCCTAGGAAATTCCGCCTTGGCATACTTTCCTAGAGTGCATCCCCTGCATACATCATCTCGTTCCGTACTCAGATCCGAAACTCTTGTTACAGTGCTCCTGAGAATTCTCAGAGCTCCATGGTGCAAGTGACCCATGCTTCTGTGCCATAGTTCATTCAAGTCTTTGTCCCCTTGACTACCTATTAGTGCCATTGGAGATTCTAGTTGTAATTTGTACAACCAATTACTTTTGATCCCGATTTGCATTTTCTTTTTGCAGCTCGAGTGTTTGACATATACCTTTTCCTTGATGAAGTAGGCGTAATAGCCCTTGCCTTGTAGTTGTGACATGGAAAGTAAGTTCGTCCCCAATCCTGGCACATGTAGCGCATTTGTGGCACGAAACCGCTCTCTCGATTCTGTTTGAAAAACTATGGTACCCTTTCCTACTGGAGTACACTTTACCTTGTTCTCCATAGTGATTTGAAAGTTCATCTTCTCTTCTCGATATTCTAAGAAACACTCCCTGATTCCCGTCATATGCCACGAGGCTCCACTCTCTATATACCATACTTCTGATGATGCAACACTAGTCATGCACGCCACTTCTTCTTCCAGCCTGGAAGCCAACATAGAGAAATCGAAATCTCTCTCTCTCTTGTGCAATCTTCTGAAAATTTGCATGAGTCCCCTGAGGTGGATGCCTCTGCATCGTGGTCTCGACCCATAACTGATTTTCCCTTTTTGTCTCTGATTACTTGTTCTGATACCATGTGAAAATTTTATCACTGCAGCAACTGATTAATTTTTCCTACTTATTTCATCATAAGTTATTCATGAAATTACTTCAACAAACATTAAAATAAATATTGGTGCAGATATCACACCGTAATACAGAAACAAACATATGCACACATTGACACAATTATTTTGGACTAATGTCCCCGGAAAAACCAAATGTGGGAAAACCGATGCAACAAGGGAGGATTTTATTATTCAGCAATTTTCTTGTACAACAGGGTGCCAAACTAGCTTACCCACAGATAGACAAACTTCCAACACATTTCTAAACCTAGCGTAGGCCCTACTAGCCTCTACTACATCCTGAAACCCTCTGCGTCAACCTACTGAGGCTCTGCGCAGCCCCTCTGGGCTTCTGCGTCACTCCTGCAGCCTCTACATGGATGACGCAGGCCCTTTTGGCTCTGCGCAGTCTTTGTTGCCTCTGCGTCTGCCTCTTTTGCACTAATCTCCCATCTCTCTGTTCTGTACTTGTTGCCTCCTGATTGGTCTCCAGACCACTGGTTCAATTTCACAGCAAACCCCGCTCCAGAAATTGAACTGACTGGTCTCCCTCAATATGTTCTTCAAGTGCCCCTCAAGCCTCCTCATTTACTTTTTTCTGTTGACATCTCAATATCCGAGATTAAGTCCCTAATCAACGGCTAAGATTAGATCTGGCTTGATCCATGTTTTTTGGACCATTCTAACACAAATTCATATTAATACACATTAATATTTTATTTTCCCTAAGTTTAGACTTAGGGACTCCACTAAAAATATTAATTATTTTAATATCTCCTTATTTGTTTAGAATCTGCCGAAACCCTTTCTAGGTATTGGAGATCTTATGTGCCCCAACCTCTCCACCAAATTTCGTGGCTAGAGCACATCCGATGCTACCTCAAATCAACATTCTACCCGGTGAGAGAGATATTAAAATAATTAATATTTTTAATGGGTTCCTAAGTCTAAACTTAGGAAAATAAAAATATTAATGGTTATTAATACAAAACTGGGTTAGAAGGTTCTAAATGACATGGATCAAGCCAAATCTAATCTTAGTCGTTGATTAGAGATGCAATCTCAGTCATTGAAGACTCAACAGAAAAAGTATAAGAAGAGGCTTGAGTGTCAGTTAGTTCAATATTCTAGAGCGTGGTTTGCTAAGAGAAATCGAACCAGTGATCAAAGTTGCAGCGAAGGGCAATGAGTGCATAGTAGAGAGGCAAAGATAGTGTTGGAAGACCAACGCAAAGGCAGAGAGGCAGACACAGAGCCAGCAAGAGCCACGCAGAGGCCAACAGTGACTACGCAGAGGGTTTGCGTGAGTGATGCAGAGGTGACGCAGAGGGTTAGAAAGGCTGTGCAAAGCATCAGAGGGCTGACGAAGAGGGTTTCAGGCTGACACAGAGCCTCAGAGAGGCGTTGGAGAGTTTCGTGGAGCAGACTTTCAGAATATCTGCTTCCGAAGAGAGGTATTACTGCCAGATAGATTTCTCTATTAGGTGAGCCAGTTTGACATCCAATTATACTCAAGAAAATCTGCTTAATAATAAAGCCCTCAACACTGTTGCACCTATTTTCCCAAGTTGGGTTCTTCCGGGGAAGATTGTCCAAAAATAAAGGTGTCCCTTGTGTGTTTGTCTATTTTTTCAGTTGATGATCTATTGATGGTTGAGACTGCATTGAGTTTATTTCAGTGTTTATATGGTTAAATAACTTGTTCAGTAATTAAACAAGTAGGAGAAATAAACCAGATAGTTCAGGAAAACTTCTAACAGGTTAGACTTAGAAATTTCAACAGTTATCATAATAGAAGGCCATCTTAGGGCCAAGAGTGTGGGCTGATCCAACTGACTGGGATATATTGTTGTTATATCACTTTTGTCATTACCCAACTGATCTCCCATTTAGGAATTTGGAGGTGGCTAGAGGTTTCCAGGACTCCAGAAGATATTTGAAAGGAGGGATACAGTCAATAGAAATGCTGATCACTGATGCCTTGGAGTGAAGAGGCTGCTGAGAACTAGCACTGCCTATGCCCTCAAAGAAAAATAATATTTAAGAAAGAATTTGATGATTCAAGTTGAACTGCAAAATGTCAAATGAGTGCTAAGTTTCATGTTGTGTTTAGGCTACAGTTCTGGGCATGGGCATGGGCATTGGTATGGGACTAAAAGGATATTAAGGTGGTTGTGATCATCACTATCTTGGTTTGCTTATGAATTTTGCATTGACATCATGGCATTGATTTTCTGCCCTTGGCTTACATCTTTTTTGGGTTGTTTATATAGTTGCAGTCTGCAGATGCTAGCTCAATTTTGAAACTCTTGCTTTCATTGGAGATCTTTTGGGCTTAATTGCTATATTTTGGCAGTGTTTCTTATAGTCGGATATCTGTTGGCTGAACTGGTATCATGCATGTTCTTGTGAGATTATGTGGTAGGTTTTAGTTCACATTCCTTGCTGTTCTTTGTATTCTTAATATTCTATTTTATGTAAACAATGAACAGTCTCATTATACATATTAGTTTTATGGAATATTTCATGGAAGAGTATCAAATTTTCCAGCAATTATTTGCAACTGATGATTTTGCATGTGAATGTCAATTTCTGTGGTGAAGAAAAGGGATCTAATATCTTATCTTTTACGTTGCTCTTATTTCATGGTCTGCACCATGCTCTTTTTGGCCACACATACAGAGTTACTATTTTTCTTGAGTCTATTCCATGTTCAATTTTCAGTTAAATTACTCTGCACTTGTCAATTTGTAGAGTTCTGTGTTTTTCTGTTGTTGCTCTGCATATTAACCTATAGGATTACATTGCATTTCAGCATACCTTTTCTAGATTTGACCTGTCATTTATGATGATCAGGGTCTTTATCGCCTTGAGTTTGATGGTGCATCAAAGGGAAACCCAGGCAAAGCAGGTGCTGGAGCAGTTCTGCGCTATCCAGATGGTTCAGTGGTATCGTCATTCAGAATTTGTTATTTTTTTTTCATGCACTGATAGTTTGAGAATTCCACCATCTTTTCATTAGAATTGAGATTATGTGGAAATAGAGCAGAGGAAGTATTTCTCAGATGAATGTGATGTACATCTATACAGGCATATACACTGAAGGAAGGTGTGGGTGTGGCCACAAACAATGTTGCTGAATATCGGGCTCTTATTCGTGGATTGAAAGTTTGTCTGGATAAGGGAATTGATCGTATTCATGTGCGTGGCGATTCCAATCTTGTCTGCATGCAGGTTTCTATCTATATCTCTTCCCTGTCTTTCTTCTTTGTCCTGTCTTGATTCTGAAAATAAGATTTTTTTTCTTACTCGAAGTGCAGCAAAAGGATGCATGCTTGTAATGTTGAATGGGTTCTTTTCTACAAATTGTCAACATATAACAAGAAATTTTATTGTCCAGCAGTTAATATGCCATATTGTGTACATATTTGTGTAGTAAGCTGGTCTAGACTCTAGAATACTGAAGACTGTAACATGTCTGAAACAACATCCATATGGTCCTTATTTAAATATGCTATGTAAAAATAACTTTGGTAACTTTGGCAATCCAAGAAGGTTTCCAGGTGCATGCATGTATTCAGGCTAATGTTTTAGCATCCTCCCTGTCTCTGGAATAATCTTCTTAGCACCTTGAACATTCTTTTTTGTAAGAATGGATGCTATGATGTTTATTTTGTGTGAAGATGAGCACAACATGTAGAGTGGAGCTGTTATTGATAAAATCGCATCATATTCCTTTTCCTGTGAACTTTGAAATGAATATAGTGAATTGTTTTACTTTGTCTTCTTCTATCCATTGAGTTTCAATTTAATTATCTCTTAGATGGGTATGGCCATAGACAATGGGCACATTTACATTGCTTTACTTGGTTCTGTTCTCTAGGTTATACTTCCATTAGATATTAAAATTCGTTCTAACGATCTGTTCTCCACCATGTTAGCGTGTCACACTGTGTTAAGAGTGAACAGTGTGTGGAATGAAAAGTTTAAATGGTCACAGTAATCACATTTAATGATTATGTAGATGCCGTGGTTATTACAAGCTTTGGCATTAAAGCAGATAATTTTAAACAAATGAATTGGAATTTTTCAATATAATTAAATAGGACATCAGATAATTGCCTCCACAGAAGCTTTTGGCCAAGAGCCTACAGAAATCTTATAAACGCTGAAACTGATTGTTCTACACTGCTCCAACTAGCATTTTGCATTTCACTGTAGCACATCAAATTTAACGTCTGAAGTTTGCTAGAAGTAAATGATACTTAAATGACTTGATATATCTATGATATCTAGGTCCAGGATAAATGGAAGACAAGAAATGAAAACATTGTTGAATTGAGCAAAGAAGCAAAGGAGTTAAAAGCAAAATTCAGAGAATTTCATATTGAACATGTTTTGCGGGTAAAGTGTATCTACTTTTCAGTTTTTCTTTTCTTGAAGTTTCCATTTAAATTTTTAACCTGAAAAGGCAGTCAGTCTTCTAGAATTATTTTTCTGAAGGTAACTAGTGAAGGCATATTGGAGTTTGACAACTTTTTTAAATGCTTTTAGCTAAATTTCCTATCATTGGTTGAAAATTGTTTAGCTTAAAGATCTTAGTTTCTTGTTTTGAGATTTGTTTAGTTAATATTGGTTTTGAACTGGATGCAACCTAAGTCACATGACATGATGACATAGGACACGAGACACAAAGTGTGAAAATTCCAATACTGGAATCCTATTGCAGCAACTGGAAATTATTCTCCTAGTTGTTAATTTAATTTAACAAATTATTTATTGTTTGCCACAACAAATACTAAATAAATCACACTGCAAACTACACAAAGAAAATTGTGGAAGAATAATCGTGGGAAAAAATGCTAGCACACACACATAAAAATAACACAGCTATTTTTGGACAAAAGTCCCCGGAAAAACCCAACTTGTAAAAACCGGTGCAGCAGCAGAGGGTTTTATTATTATGCAGCAATGAAACAATTTGAGTACAACTGGATGATTAAACTCCTACAAAGAAATACTGGCAAAAATCTGGAGAGGAATTTTCCTCACCACACAGGCAATCGCCCCGCACAACTTGCCTTCAGAATTTCGGCCCTCTGAGCCTCTACATCAACCTCTGTGCTTCTCTGCATAGTTGGTTGGATGTCTAGCCTCGGATCGAACTCTGATGAACTCATTCTGCCTTCTGCTGACAAGAAAGACGCTTCTATGACACTCTGGGACTTCTTAATTGAAAATGTCAATCTCTCCCAGCAAATTGACTTTGCCTCTAGAGACTACTACACTCCCAACGTCAGCCTCTCTATGGCTCACTTGTGTCTCTGCAAATGCACTCACTGGATCTGGAAACCTTCCTCTGACTTCACTATCTCTGCCCCTCTCACTAGTTCTCTCCGACAACTGATTGTTGCTACTCTAGAAATCGGTGTACTCATGAAATCGAACCTCACAAGTGTGTTCTCCATCACCACATCGACCTCCTCTTATAATCCTCCGTTGGAGCACTAATGACCAAGATTAAAACATAATCGATGGCTAGGATCATCTTGGAGTTGATTTGTGTGAGTTTCTAGATCATTCACGTCTTGACTTAATTAATAATAATTAATTAAGCATATTCCCTAAATTTAGACTTAGGAAATATTTAAAAACTGATTAATAATCTAATTAAGTCATTTCTAGGCGGAATTTCTAGAAACGATATCTAGGGTTTGGAGATCTCGTGCATTCTAGCCTCTCCACAAAATTTCAAGGCTAGAACACATTTGATGCTACAAATTCTCCTTCTTAGCGAGGAATGTGTTATAGTGCTACTCAATGTCACATGGTTCGAGTTTGAATTCGAATTCGATTACAATTAAGTTTGATTCGAGTTCGAATTTTTCGATGAGGTTTGTATGAGGTTCGCCATTGGGTTCGTTCATGTATATAATTTTAAATATAATATAATTATATATATATATATATTATATATTATATAATTAAAAATTACATAAATATTTTATATTTATTTATAATTAATATATAATTTATCATTTATCCATATACTATATCAATAAATTTATAATATTTAAAATAACAATACCTAAATTTCTAATTCGTAATGTAATATAATTTAAAATATATTAAAAATAATGCCTGTAAAAATATTATAATTTTTTAAAAATATGTTAAACTTATCTTTGCACGTAGTAATTTTCAATGTTCCACCAAGGTTCCGGACGATTGGCGCGAGGGAGCGAGGGGGCGCGGGAGCGGCTTATGCAAAAGCTCCCTACCATTTTTTAGGAAACGTGGGGGAGCGTCAGGGTCTTAAAAATTTATCAATATAAAATATAATTTATTAATTGAGTCCACTATGACAGTTTGGTTTGAAT
>APFE030643316.1:0-27740 GCA_000404065.3 Pinus taeda
TAAGTTACTTACCTCTGCAGGCTTTCTCCTCGCTCCTTGCTCCTCGCTCCTCGCTCTTCAGCAATTGCTCCTTGCTCCTTTGCTCTTGCTCTTCAAGCTCCTCAACCTCTTCAAACTTTGAAATGAAATGTTTTTATGCCCAAAGGGCTTTTAAAACAAATTTTATTTTTTTTTAAATTTAATTTTATTTTCGGGTCTGTGGATTTTTTTTCCGCCGACCCGCTCCCGGCCAGTTTAAAATCGCTCTCGGAGCAATTTTTTAAAGCTCGGGAGCGATCGCTCCTGGGCTTTAAAAAGCACTCCGGGAGCGACGGAGCGACCGCTCCATAGGTCGCTCCCGAAATCGGCAGGGAGCGCGCTCCCGAAAATCGCTCCCGTCCGGGAGCGATTTAGGGAGCGCGCTCCCAAGCCGCTCCCGCCCGGAGCGCGTTTCGAGAGCAGGTTCGAAGGGGGGGGGCGCTCCCCCGCAACTATGATCTCAACTCCTTTTTCGGTGGACTTCGAGTGCCATCCTAGGGGAGCCATAGCTACACTTGTGAGTTGATATGAGAGAATTCTACAGGTGATATCGAACTATTCTTGGGACATTCTGGACGCAGAAGATAAATATGCACACCTTGGGAGAGGGAGCTACAAAACCGTTTTGGCACCGAGCTTTTAAGGTCATATTACTTTGGTATTTTGCAGCCACTTTGTGGGAGTTTGGTGGGTTGAATCAATGGCTATTCCTTAGGTGAAATTCTTCTTCCAGTGCACATGCAGAGGTAGTCTCATTGGGTCTGCGCAGTTCCTTGGGGAGAGACTTAGTTGTGCGAGGATTGGCTGGGGGTTTGAGTTGAGATTTTCTAGGAGGCATAAGGGGAATTTTGGGGAACATTCCTCAGCATTTGGGGGCTCATTTGCAACAGATTCTTGTGTGGTACAAATTTTCCAGCAGGTGGAAGGGCTCACTCTAATTGGGGGCAAATTTGGAAGGTTGGAACTAGGCCCAACCCTTTCTGGTTTTTTTGGGTTTATTGAAGAGGCCAAGATTAATTTTGCAGAATTTTATGAGCACTTGTGAGGGCAGAATTCCTAGTTCCACTCAATAGCCAACAACATAAATTGATAGAGGAGGGCACATTTTATTCCAAGGCCATTTCCACCACTTGGGTTCATGAGACATTTCAGCGTTTTGTTGAGCTGATGGAGTAGTGCTCGTGGCTAATTTCTCAGAATTTTTGGAGCACTCTAGAGGGTCCAAACAATATCTTCCTTCCATCTAACAGTGGTAGTTTTCCAGGGCTAGCACAAAAATAGAAGGGGAAGTACTTCCTAGCAGTTGGGCAACATACTTTCTCACTTGGGGTTGTCAAGCTTGCTTTAGCAAGCCTAGGTGCACACACTCCATTCAGATTTGTACTTTCCACTTGCATATATATAATAAAATGGCCCAGTTCTGCACATTTTTTGGCTAAATTCATCGGTCACTTACTGCATGTTGGATTTTGTGTGTTGCATGTTATGTTTGCTTGTTTATCATTGTATTTCCTGAGTAGGAATATTACAGTGGTATTAGAGCCATAATTTTGGCTCAACCTGTGGGAAACCCTTCATTCTATGACAAGAACAAAATAAAAAGCTAAGAAATCATGGGATCCAAAGAAAGATTAGAATCAAACAACATGGCAGTAAGCTTGAATGAGGTGTGTTGTCGCACAAAGTGTCTAGACACCGCGACGACGCTCAGAGTAGGGGCTGTCATCTTGATCCCTACTCACTTCGTGTAGACTCTCTCCTACCTAAGTCAAGGGGGGTAGTCCCTAAAGGCGAAAGATGAAAGGGAAACTTGTTGGGAACCAACAAGTCTTAGGAGATGCAACTACTTATCAATGCAACTTGAATGAAATTAGGAGCCAAGCTTGATAAATGAGTAATATGAGATATATCTAATTAGATTATTAATGCGACACTTAATGATGTAAGGAATGATCGACCAGTGCCTTAATGCTCCAATTAGAAAACACTTGCAAATGAAATGTCAAGTCAAAAAGTAGGTAAATGTTGCTAAAAGAATATTAGCACCAAAGACAATAAAGAAATGAGTAGGGAATTAACAAGAACAATAGTTTAAATCGTGCTCACAACCTCAATTGTCAATGGTTAAGATGCAAGATCTAATGCAATACAGATCTGAAATGAGCATGACCAAGCTTGATTGCTTCAATGAGATACAACCATGTTTTAATGTGAACAATATTAAGTTACCTTTCAACACACAATTGTAAAATTCCAAAAAGCAATCTTAAAATTACTTGATGAAACGATGGTGATTAGCAAATGAATATTACACGAATAATAGAAGAACACAAAAATTAATTGCAAATACGAAATCTGAAATGTGTAATGCAACTTTTGATCTGAGCAAAGAAAATAAAAAAAGTTAATGATACTTCTGAAGAGACACAAGAAATGAGTTAAATGCAATCACCAAACCACAATGGTGTACCAACGAGCTAATGATAATAACTCAGTCTTCTGCAGTTTAAGATCAGCCTGTAAGAACTTATTGTTAATTTATATCAGCCTACAATAATAGCCAGTGATGTTGAATGCACTTGTCAAGACCGTGTAAATGAGATGCAAGGAAAATACGTCGAAAAATGATAGCTTGAAAAGGGAGTGCCTCTACTTCAAAGACATAGTAATTGTTACAAAGCATGTAAATCAATCATTTGCTAATGTGAAGAGAAATCTGCCAAAGCACTTACTATGTCTTTGAAGTAGAGGCACTTCCTTTTCAGGCTATCATTTGTCGATGTATTTGCCTTGCATCTCATTTACACGGTCTTGACATGTGCATTCATCATCACTGGTTATTATTGTAGGTTGATATAACTTAGCAATAAGTTCTTACAGGCTGATCTTAAACTGCAGAAGACTGAGTTTTTATCATTAGCTCCCTGGTACGCCATTGTGATTTGGTGATTGCATTTAACTCATTTCTTGTGTCTCTTCAGAAGTATCATTAACTTCTTTGATTTTCTTTGCTCAGATCAAAAGTTGCATTACACGTTTCAGATTTGGTATTTGCAATTAATTTCTGTGCTCTTCTATTATTCGTGTAATATTCATTTGCTAATCACCATCGTTTCATCAAGTAATTTTAAGATTGCTTTTTGGAATTTTACAATTATGTGTTGAAAGGTAACTTAATACTGTTCACATTAAAACATGGTTGTATCTCATTGAAAGCAATCAAGCTTGGTCATCCTCATTTCAGATCTGTATTGCATTAGATCTTGCATCTTAACCATTAACAATTGAGGTTGTGAGCACAATTTATACTATTGCGCTTGTTAATTCCCTACCCATTTCTTTATTGTCTTTGGTGCTAATATTCTTCTAGCAACATTTACCTATTTTTTTACTTGAGATTTCATTTGCAAGTGTTTTCTAATTGGAGCATTAAGACATTGGTTGATCATTCCTTACATCATTAAGTGTCGCATAAATATTCTAATAAGATATATCTCACATTGCTCATTTATCAAGCTTGGCTCCTAATTTCATTCAAGTTGCATTGATAAGTAGTTGCATCTCCTAAGACTCGTTGGTTCCCAACAAGTTTCCCTTTCATCTTTCACCTTTAGGGACTACCCCCTTGACTTAGGTAGGAGAAAGTCTAAACGGAGTGAGCAGGGATTAGTGTGACAACCCCTACTCCGAGTGTTGTCGCGGTGCCTAGACACTTTGTGCGACAACATTTTTTGGCGACGTTGCTGGGGACCAATTTATTGGACCTTGGCTTTGCGACATTTGTCTTAATCATCTTTATCTTTTCAATCTTTCATCATTTCTAATCCCATCAACACCACATTTTTTGGCACCATTATATTTCTTCATCTTTTCATCACCTTATCTTTTTCCTCTCACTAATCCTTTCATCTTCTCTATCTGCACCTTTAGCACCTGGACATTTCAATTAATTTCTTGTTTGGGTGGCAACTCCAGTTATTCATCCATTCTTTCTCAGACAAGAAGCCCTCCTTGATATCCTGTTGCTTCTCCCCGACTAACCTTTCGGTTTTGGCCTTTTGGATCTTGGAGCTAGATTCATGTTCAAGTGGCGACTCCACTTCTTTCATTTTTTTCAAGAATTTTATGCTAGAAGCTCGCTTCTTGTGGATCTATTGATTTTCTTGAGCAATGATCTTTCTCTCTAACATCCATTTGGCCCCTCCCTTTCCCTTTGAGAAAGACATCATGGACTTGTTCACCCCTTGTAGCTTTGCTAACATTCAAGGTTATCCAAATGACCTTTCTAACAATGGCTTTGACAAGTTGTCTTCTTTCCAAGGAAATAATGCGGTTAGTGCTTTGGCTCATCTAAAAGCTTTTAGCTCTTGGTTGGGTAAATATGCTAGAGGTGCTGACCATAATCATGAAGATGTGAAAATGAGCCTCTTTGTTCTATCCTTAGAGGAAGATGCTCTGGATTGTTTTACATAAAACTTTGATAATTTGTTTAATTCATTGCAATCGATTATTAATGCCTTTAAGGACAAGTATGGAGACAAAAGAGAAGAAAGGCACCTGGTTAAATCTAACAACATCATAGAGAAGAAAGAAAATGAAATTGTAGAGGAATTTAATAAGGGGTTTAATGGTATTATTAAAGAATTAGCTCAAGATTATCGACCTCCTGCCAGGTTTCTTTTGGATTTTTATGTTGATGCTTTTGATGCTGATACTTCTTATGAGTTGAGGCAAGCTAAAACTAATGATTATAAGGCTGCCCATGTTTTAGTTGAGGAAATTGAAAAGGATAAGAGATCATATGGGAAGATTGAAATTTCAGTTTTTGATGAGGCTCCAAGTAAATCGAAAGAATCCAATGAATCTGATGATGACCCTTTGTAGATACTGATGCAGAAACTTGAAAGTGTGGAACTTAACCAAACAAAGTTAATATCTAATTATGTTAAAGGAAATGAGTGTCATGTAGGCTAGGTTGGTCCAAATGGAAAGATCTCAAGCACAAAGTTTCCAACCTAGAAATAATAATAAACGAAATAATAATGTATGGCAGAAGAAAGACCCATCTAATGAGCAAAGACGAACAAATCTGCTTGAGTTTGCCAATCTTGTGGATGAGGATTTGCCTTATTGTAGGGCCTGTAATACTCTTCATGAAGAGGCTACTTGCCATGTTGTCAAAAGAATCATAGATAGTAGAATGGCGGGGGCGAGCTATCAAATTAATGTTGTTGGTAAGGATTATCATTTGTCTATAGAAGATCATGAACATCCTCAGATGATTAAGGACATACAACTCAATTATACACAAATGATTCAGAACATGGAAGTTAACCAGATCAATCGTCAAAATAGGATAGAGGCCATGAAAGAAGATCTCAACAAAGAAAGGACTTCCTTGCAAAACTATTTACTTGTCATGAGAGAAAAACATGCTAAGAAAATGGAAACCATGAAAGCTAATCATGATAGAGAAATGAGCTCTATGCAAAATTGCTTGATGATCATAAAAGCAGATAATGACCAAATAATAAAAGATATGGAAGCTGGTCATATATGTCTTCAGGATAAGTTATTGTCCATGGAGGAAAACCGTGCCAAGGAAGTCAGTGCTATGAAGTTTGAACACTCTAACTAGATGGATGCCATAACAATTGAAAAAATCACTCTTCAGAATAAGTTGCAAGTAATGGAAAAGAAACAGATACATGAATTTCAGTACGGGTCAGAGGATGCAAGAAACAAGGAAACGTCAACAGATCATAAGCCTCCTTGTCTGCGGCAGCAAGCTCCATCTTATTATGAGGAGGTCATTTGTCCCATTGAAAAGTGGCTAATCGAAGGTGACCCGAATAAAATGGAAATTGATAAGAATCAGGTTTATGCTTGCATGGTTGATCCACCAATCATAACAAATTAGGTTCATGAAAATAAAGAAGCGCAGGTCACATAAGTCTTGAACATTCCAAATTTTCCATATGAGCTTTTTTCGGATCAAGAAGGAAGCTGTGCACCACCCACATCATCATCAACGTCAAATCATAACGAAAGCAAACGTACAAAGCGAAAGAGAAGAAGGAAGAGGTTTGATACAGTAATGGTCGAAAACAAATCGATTTTTGGATAAGACATAGTCTTACGATATGCAAGATCAAGCATGGCACATCCGAAAAACAACCCACAGATTTGCCAGAAAGCAGGCAAATGCTTAGCATGCACTACACTGAACGCATCTAATGCCATGGGGCATCCTTTGTATTGTATTCCTAGCCATACACCCTTTTATTTCAGTATTTTATTTTATAGGTAGATTTATGTTTTTCATGTTATTAGGATAGTTAATAAATGAAGAGCTTATATCTTTCCTGTGCTTAATGTTATATGATGATTTTTGGATTGACGCTACTTATATTATCTTATGTGTTGCGTGGATGCAGACACTGAATTCTAACATTCCTCCGGTGCAACAAGGTGTCCCCAAGTAGAGCCAGATGTTGACCATTACGTGTCGACGATCCATAGCAGTACAACCCCTTTCTTCGCAAAAGGGATAGTGCCTAATTGATGTGTCTGTGCCGTCCAGCTATTATCATCAGCCTGGCTTCCAAGATGTTATGTAAACCCATTCTGCATGTGTATAATGTAAATAATCTTAGCAGACCCATGTCATGTATGTAATGACCTGGGTAAACCTAGCTTTCTAGTGACGATATCCATTCTAGGAGATTTTTCGTCTCACCGATCCATTTTCCGATGTTCGGCAGAGTTTTTCCCTCCAATCTTACCCCAAAGTTGGAATGGATTTTGTCGGTAGGATCTTAGGTGAGTCCTAGTGTTCTAGATTGAGTCTATGTAAAAGTAATTTGGGAATAATCCTAACTATTTGGTTAGATTATTTTATTACAGATTACTTGGTCTGCTGGATTATATTTGTGTCGCAAAAATGGGTAATTTGTGAGGGTCTATCACAAATGGGTTTCCCCCATTATGATGTAAAAAATATGAAAATCATGATGTAAAGTGTCTTGAGGGTTGGAAAAATAATTTATCCCCTCATAGGTTAATTAATTAAATTTTTTGGCCAAAAATTTATTAAAATCCTAAGCTAGAAATTTAATTAATTCTAGGTCCTAGGTAAATTTAAATTCTCCAAAGGCAAAATTCGTTGGTCCTAAAAAAATAAATTTTAAAAGGTCTTAGGACTAAGGTAAATTAATTATTTTTGATAAATTTTAAACTTTTGATCCCTGGGGGTTAAGTCAAAGTCAAAAGTTTGGGGAAATTAACTCAAAAATTCTATTTTTGAGTTAATTGAAATGCATTTAAATAAAATGATTGAATTCCTCAATATTTAAATATTTTGACAGATGAGATTAAAAGAAATTTTAATCTTCATCAACGATCGAGATTGCTTTGACGAGGATCACTCGAACTAGCTGTTGGAGGATTTATTTTTATATAGGAAGTCATTTGTTAGTTGAACTATCCGATCTCTGAGTCGTCTATTAATCAAGAAGCTCTTTTGTAATCTTTTTCTCGATAATAAAGAAAGACATTGGGGTTAAATTCTGCTGGTGTTACTCTTCATGGTAATATTGTAAGATGCGTTGTTTTTATGCACAATTTTTTCTAAAGCCATTGATGATAGTTTCTGAAGAGTGATTTGAGTATAGGTATCTTGCTCGGTCGCTGGGGTTTGAATAATAATTTAAATTTTGAACGTAATAGTAGGTATCTCTATTTGTTTGAGTTTTATTATTATTTTCTTGCTCTATTTTTGATGGCTGGATTGAGTTGTGCAGGGAAATCTTGATTTTAGATCCTTGAGCGTTAGGGGAAGTTCTTAGTTGGACCCGACAACTCCTGATCTGTGTTTTTTGAAGAGCCCAACTAAATTAATCCTAGGCTTATCATAAGATTTTTTGTTTTATTGATGCATGAGGGTTTCGAGTTAGCACCTCTAAAATTAAAAAAAAAATTCCAATTTCTGTGTGGCATAATGATAGATCCGGCTACTTAGAGCCTTCAGCGTGTAATTATTGTAATTATTTAACCGAGTTTCTGGGTTTTCTTTTTATCATTGTATATATCGTTCTGGGTGTTTTGTTTTTCTTTTTTTTGCAGCTACAAATCTGAAGGAGAATTTTTGTTTGAAGCCAGATCTAGGCCCTGAAGGGTAAGATCTGGCCTCAATATCATTTTGCAGGGACATTATTTTCAGGCTAAGGGTTTTAAATTCAGATCTAGGGTCTTCTGGGAAAAAGATTTTTAAGAAGAGATATATTGGTTCGAAATTTAAATTTTTTTGGGTTTCTTCTGGAATTTTTGGGCTACCATTTTTCTGTCTGGAAGCCTCTCAAAATTTTGTTGCCATCTCTTGCTGCATTTTTCCATTCTTTTTGCTGCGTTTTTACTCTGGACAAATTTCAAAAATTTGTGCTGCCCAAAAAATCGCCATTGCTGCCCACGCCGCCCTCGAAACACCATCGAAACCGGAGGCCCTAGCTCGAATAAATCTCTCTGTTCACTTTGCGAGTTCCTTTGAGCTCTTCTCCATCTCCAAACGCTCCCTATCTCCCTGCTCTCCTGCGTCCAAACCCCTCTTCTCCTCCATTCTACCTACAAAAAAACCCGAGTTTCCTAGCAACCCTCCTTCATTGCTGTCCTCGTTCTTCCATTCTTCCATCCTTTCTACTAGCTCGGGATCCCTCTTTTGTGTGCCTTCCTCATCACTGCCTCGCAGCTCCACCTCTCTTTGCTGCATCCCTCAAATTCCTCCACCGCTTCCTGCGTCCCCTTGCTTCTCCTTTCATGTCCTCGTAGACCTGCACTCTCCGCCATTGAACTTGCGTCTTTTCCTTTCCTCGCAGACCTACAAACATTGCTCCCTTCGTTGCTTGCAATAAACTCTCACTTCACCCTTCGTTGTTGCTGTTTTCTCTTCATCTGTCGACTTGCAGGCAAACATAAACATACAACCCTATTTTTGTTTTTTTTTAATTTTATCTTTTGTTTCATTAGGGTTACTTCCTTCTTCATTAATTCGATTTTTTTGGGTTTGCCTTTTATCTTATTTTTTTGTTTTGTTTTAACTTTTGTTCAAATTAAATAGAAACTCAAAAAATATTAATTTATCACTTTGATATTTCCTTTTATTTCGAATTTCATTTTGTTTTTCCTTTTTTATTTTTTTCATGACTTTGATTTTTATATTTTGATTTTGTTTAAAAAAATTAAAAATCTAAAAACCTATTTTTTGTGACTTTGAAATTGCTAAGGAATTAAATCAAAAGGAGAATTTGTGTCGTCACATTTTTTTTTTTATATTTTTATGTGGCCTACGCCCCATTAAAAATTTAAACTTAATTAAGGTCTTTTGATTTTTATCTTTGGTCACATTAAAAAATTTAATTGCCACATTAAATTTGCTTCATAAGCTTAAGCACATTAAAAATTGCCTAAGAAATAATTAAATTGTTAATCTAAAGTTCCTTCTTGGTGTCCTTTTTGTGTTAAAGGTAAAATTTAAAAGGAAAATTGTATGGTATCAATATTTTAATTTCTCTATAGTCAAACACACTTACTATTTTTTAAATCATCTCTAAAGATTGATTATAGGAGAACGATAATTTTTTCTAGATCTGGGTCATTAAAGAAAAATCATTTAAATTCCAGGATTGTGAATTGCTTAGCATTTGAATTTCATGGTTCTTCATGGTATTTAGATCTTTTAGAGTTTAATTGCTATACTATTTTGCATGTTAAGATCACTGTTTCTTCTGCATAGCTTGATTGTGTTTCTTCAAGTAGATTGGTGGTTAATTGAACATCTAAGGCACTGGTCTAAAAAATCATTTCTGTTGTGTGGTTGTGTCTCATTCATCTCAGTTAATCAGAATTTGTCTCATTTTCATTAAGCTATTCAACCTTAAGTCTCCTAGAGCTTGTGTTCCACAGGTTTCCTTCATTCATTTATCCCTAGGGACTACCCCCTTGACTTGTCTAGGAGAGATTCTAAACGAAGTGAGTAGGGATCAGGGTGAAAGCCCTTACTCTGAGCGTTGTCGCGGTGCCTAGACACTTTGTGCAACAACAAGGTGATTAGGATGCAACAAATGATGATTGATGTGGGGGAGCAGTTGATTCATTCCACAATTGGGAATCATGACCATTCTCAATTATACAACAAATCCACTATGCCCAAAATTATGGGCAATGCATCAAGATGGCAAGACATGATTGCAACTGATGTGGAGTTATTGGAAGCAAATTGGAGGGCATACCAATCATTGGGTCATGGCATTCAGACGCCCCTCTCTTTTTGGGAGTTTTGTGAACTAAGAGGCATGCACAAATCAGTGGGGATTCAGTGGAATTATGCAGGGATGATGAGGAGGATTAAGGAAGAAGATGAGAGAGTAGTTGAAGGGGCCATGGTTGGCAAGGAGATAGTTGAGCATACACCTGTTTATGATATGCCATCCGTTGTTGAGGTATCCTTGGTTGTGATCGAGTTCTCAGGTGATAGTAGCGCACAACAGTTTGATGAGGTGACGGGAGACATCCACTTTTAATGAGGAGCCGATAGGTATAGAGGCATCTAGATCTATGACAGAGTTGTCGGATGACAGTCACCTACAACTGACTGGTATGTATTGCGTGTTGGGTTGTCTATGGAGGAGCAGTCAGAGGCTTGTATTGAGACCATGATGGAAGAGGCTGTGCAACCATCCTTTGGGCTAGCCATTGATGAGGGGCAACATAGAGACCAAACGTTGGGATTTCAACACAGTTTGCTTTAGAGGCACGTTGATGGGATCTACAATGTTATTAGCCCACCCTTATGCAATGGGTTGAGGGAGGCAAAGTTGTCTAGACATACCTGAGGAGATGACTAGGTTAGCAGGACTGAGCGACATGAGCTGAGTATGACACCGCATCAGCTTGGAGGGTTTGTTCCTTTCACAAGGGATTGTACATTCGATCCCTCCTTTGGGAATGTATGGCGAGAGGTACTAAGCTGGTACCTGATGGAGCAGGCTAGGCGGTTGAGTAAATCCATGGCCACAATTCAGTAGAGGCCAGGTATTACTAGAGGGACTCGAGGGCCAAACTATTGTTGGGATCCAGGTGGGATTTCCCATCACATCATAGAGCTGGTAGGTGATGGTAGTAGCTACTTGATGGATCCGACATTTGGGCACACACATTTTCAGATCTCCATCAGAACCTTGGTCAGCACTAGTGACAGGATGGTTTGACAGGGGAGCAAATAGATTTCATGAGTTGTCTTGGCATATTGACTATGCGTGGAGTCACAGGGTGATTAACTTACTCTGGCAGGAGCTGGTAGGAGGACGTGGCATCAACAGGCCACCAGACAGGGCATTACATGGAGACGCTGCCCTCTCATTGGTATATTGGACACCAGAGCTACTAAGGATAGGCATAATAGTTTCATTCCCATTGGCATGTGAGGAGTCAGCCCGCTTAGGTCTTTCAAGGTAGATGGGGAGATGTAGCCCACATCATGAGGGGTTTAGTAGCAGAGTGGTGGATAATTTGGCACATGCAGGATACTGTATGTTATAGGGTGGTACGACAATGAGTAGTGGTACACAGGACTGCACAGAGTTATCTCGTAGGGTCCAATGTTATGTAGAGGGATGCATAATGATGCGTATAGACCTAATTTTAGGCCATAACATCCAATGGTGTGCAGGGCGATGCAACGAGGAGCATGTAGGTGCATGGTGGTGCGCTATAGCATGTCAGTTTACACTATGGAGTAGGGGGAGTAGCTCGCATCACATTGAGTACCCGTGAGGAGTGTTAGGTACGGTGACACAGGCAGGACACGAGGTGATACAGGATGGGGCAACATTAGCAGGGGGTATCCAACGGTGTATAGGGGTAAGCCGTGGTGTACAATGGCATGTTGAGGAGTACATGGATGCTCAGTGGTGTGAAGGGGTGTACGGTGCTATGCAAAGAGGTTTTGGAGTGTTGGCTCCAGGGAGACTCCTAGATGGAGACACTGGGCATACCTTTGGGTGTAGTTCACCCAAGATCGACAAGGACACAAATGAGCGATACTTGATGGTATCCATGGGGACTCACATGTCTGACCCTCGTCTACATCACTTACTGGCACCGTCGATTTGGCTATTGTCCTTTGACACTCTGGGCATGAGCAGTGGTGGAGGAGGAGCTCGCCCAAGATATTTGGATGTCACACAACGCACTATGGGAGAGACTTCTCAACAGTGGCATTGGGTCGGTGCGCGAGTTGACAGCCATAGGTTGGGGGATGAGGTGATCATCTGCAAAGGTGGCATATCAGTCATCACTGAGCCTACGCTTGGGGAGATTGTCATGAGGGAGACATGTGCTACTCTTTCCACATGGCATGTCAGGACCATGCATGGGTAGAGGATACCGTGTACGGCTGAGGCAGTTTTCTAGTATGTGTCCGGGTTCCAGACATTGTATTGGCACATTATCGAGAGGGTGGATGTCAGACCTAGTGGTGATGGTTGGCAGGAGTAGGAGGGACCCACATAAATTGAGCCGTTTGCGAGTATCAGATACCCATCTATTGGTTGCATTCAGGAGGTAGCTATTTGGCACATATGGCTTCTAGCGGTCATCAGTTCTACACAGTGGTAGGCACATGGCAATTTGGCATGCATCAGATTAGTTCATGATATATGGAGCCTATATATTGATTGCATGCAGGGACAAGAAATAAGGCATAGATGGATTCTAATAGTTGTCAGAGCTATGCCACAGTAGGTCCGACTATGGGATGCAAGGATTCAGTTGGTTGATAGACCACTTTGTTTTGTGATGAGTAGATTCATGGTAGAGTGTGATCTAGTTCACCCTTGGGATCGCACATGGGGGTTCGCAGAGGCCTTCATCTTATGGAAAGGAAGGTTTTCTCTATTGCTGCACAGGTTTGGATTTAGATTTGGATGGGTAGGCTTTGGCGTCATGGAGATGCTTGGGTAGGATGCATTTTGCCTTTATCAATGTTTCACCATTGGGTTCCAAGAGAGGAGGATACAATGTATGTATGATGGGCAGTCTATTAGAGCCAGAGTGACGCAGCGACAACATGGTGGCACCCTTTTGAGGCTAGCATGGGACTCAGGCATCACAGTACTTGACAACTCAACGACCTTTAGGGATGAGCTGGCTACTACAGGGGAAGATCATTCAGATTCCTCATTGGGCTTTAGTGAGTCGCTGATGGCGTGGGGGACTTCATCAGCATGGCAGATTGGTCAACACGATGCTATCTGGGGAAGCTCATGTGGGACCGACTACATCCCTAAAGGGATTAGGTTGTATTATTAGGAGTTTACTCTTGGAGTGCATGGGATGGACTACTCGATATGGCAACTTCTTGGAGAGTTGGACAGAGGCTTGCATTATCATGATGCTTTGCTTCTTGAAAGAACGTAGAGGGTACTTGGTGCCTACACTTGGCTGGATAGTGGGTGGAGCAAGGGGTGCTCCACATTGAGCAAGGTGGCTCGGGATCTTGGTATTGAGGGATTCCTTTGTGAAAGGATAGTGCATGGGACAAGGATAACTCAGCAACACATTTGGGACCCTGGTATTATTTGCAGTGACTGTTTGGGTTATCAGATAGTGGGGACACTTGTTCAAGCATTGCTTGGGGACAAGCAATTTTTGGCGGGGAGGACTATAATATCCCCAATTATCCTAAGCCACTTAGGAAATATTACACTTTTTGACAATTTTGGAATTAGCCACAATTTTTGGTATTTTGACTTAGGAGAGGAAAAAAATCGAATTCTTGGTGGGTTGTGGGGGCCACACACCAAAGGAATACACACTCACTTAGGGAAACATACTTGTGGAGAGAGAAGAAAGGAGAAGGAAGCCGTGCTAGTGGAGAATGGGGCCCACGAGGAAAGAAAGAGGGCAGCAAACATAAATAGAAGAGGAGGGACCATCATTTGGGGGCTTTTATCAATCTGAAAATTATACTATTGTTTGCTTGAGCTGTTGAGCCAAGTCAACATTGTGGTGTTCAACACATGAGGTTTCCGAGGGGAAATGTCAACTCCTTTGGTGGACTCCGAGTGCCACCCTAGGGGAGCCATAGCTACAATTGTGAGCTGATCCAGGAGAATTCTACAACTGATATCGAACTGTTCTTGGGGCATTCTAGACGCAAAAGGGAACTACGCACACCTTGGCAAAGGGAGATACAAAACCGTTTTGGCTCCGAGCTTTTACGGTCACATTACTTTGGTATTTTGCAGCCATTTTGTGGGAGTTTGGTGGGCTGAATAAGTGGCTATTCCATAGGCCGAAATTCTTCTTCCAGTGCACATGCAGAGGCAGTCTCATTGGGTCTGCGTAGCTCCTTGAGGAGAGACATAGTTGTGGGAGGATTGGATGGGGGTTTGAGCTGAGATTTTCCAGGATGCATAAGGGGAATTTTGGGGAACATTCCTCAACATTTGGGGGTACTTTTGCTGCAGATTTTTGGGTGGTATGAATTTTCCAGCAGGTGGAAGGGCTCACTCTAATTGGGGGCAAATTTGGAAGGTTGGAACTAGGCCCAACCCTTTCTGGTTTTATTGAGGAGAAACCAAGATTAATTTTGCAGAATTTTCCGAGCACTTATGAGGGCAGAATTCCTAGTTCTACTCGGCAGCCAGCAACATAAATTGATAGAGGAGGGTGCAGTTTATTCCAGGGCCATTTCCATCACTTGGGTTCGTGAGACATTTCGGGGTTTTGTTGAGTTGTTGGAGTAGTGCCCATGACTAATTTCTTAGAATTTTTGGAGCACTCTAGAGGGTCCAAACAACATCTTCCTTCCATCCAACAATTGTAGTTTTCCAGGGCTAGCGCAGAAATAGAAGGGGAAGTACTTCCTAGCAGTTGGGAAACATACTTTATCCCCTGGGGTTATCAAGCTTGCTTTAGCAAGCCCAGGTGCACACACTCCATTCAGATTTGTACTTTCCACTTGCATATATGTAATAAAATGGCTTAGTTCTGCGCATTTTTTGGCTAAATTCATGGCTCATTTACTGCATGTTGGATTTTATGTGTTGCACGTGTATTTTTGCTTGTTTATCATTGTGTTTTCTAAGTAGGAATACTACATCTTCTTAGAGATATGAGGGATCAGATGATCCTTTATGACATCCAAGATTATCCGCTTGGATTTCACTTCCCCCTTGTTGTGAGCTGCCAACTCCTGCAGATTTGTAGGTGGAGTCACAACATCCTTTATATTATCCCAAAGGTCATTCTTTTCTAGTAAGAACATAACCCTCACCATCTATGATAAGAATTTCGAGACACCATCCAATTTTTCCTCGAATCTGAGGCTAGCTGATGCCATCTTTGAGATCTACTGCACAAACTCCCAAATCTAAAATTAATTTTGAAACCCTCTAACTACTGGTGACTGGTCCTTCCTTACAATTGATTTTACTGGTACGAATCCCCGAGAATCTCAATCAGAAATATAACTTTGATACCATGTGAAAATTCCGACCCTAGATGATTGTCCTTATGATCTCAATTAAACAAGTAAATTTCTGAATTTAATGAATGCAGAAATTAAATTCAGACCATAGTGTCGATCATACAATATCTGGAAATTAAATAATGGAAGCATAAAATCAGTTTCACACATACACAGGTAAGTACTTCTTCAAAATCTATTCATTCCTTCAAAAAACTTACAAGGAAACCTCCACACTTTGCTAAACGTAGTGGCTGTGCAGTCACAAATCACCAAGAACAGGAAAAGTATGGCCTGCTGTACGATTGTACAGATCTGTACTGCATGGCCTTGCCTACTCTCTAGATTCACCTTTGCCTGAATCCCTACTCTCTCTCTTTTGGTTGCTCAACCCAAGTTCTCAACTATGTCAATACCCCCTATCCTGAACTGTCTTTATAATTTTAGCTGAGACCAAGACCCTAATCTACTTTTGAGTTTACTCTTTTAAGTCATGCATGTACGGATACACTTCTTTAGACTTTAAAGCTAAATATAAGACTTTTCACTATTTTAATTAAAGTAAATTACAGAATAGAACTACTTTTCAAAATATCTTGAACTACTTCTTGCACCTTCACATTGAAACTGTTTGGTAGTTCTTGTCTGAGCTATAATTCTCAACCTTGTATTTTGAAATTGGACAAGATATTGTAGCTTAGCTGATCTAACATTGTCATTTTGTCCAAAGCTTCATATATCGTAATTTACCTTTTTTCAGATCAATAGAGTATTTAATAGTTTCTCACATTCAATGTCGTTTTGGAATATGAATGGCCTTGCCTTGTTTTTTGAATTAATTTGCAACACTTAATAAATAACACTGTTGCAATTAGACTTGACAGTTGAACTTCTGTGTCATTTCAATTCCAAATGTTTGAAAACTTAAGAACTAACACGGTTTGTTATGTACATTGGTGCTGCTGTCATGTTTTGGGATGTGGGTTTATCGAAATGAACACTGCATTACTTTAAGAAGCTTTCCGTGGTCTCATTTGCTGTGGACTTGACCTTCTTAAGTGGTTTCTTCTATTAATTATAACTTGTCTCAATTTCTTTTCTATGTTAAGTGTTTACTGTTAATTGAATTTGGGCCAGAGCTTTGAAATGAACCTTGAGATCTACATGCCTGTCACTAATGTTGTGCCAGTTTTTTACTCGATAAAAGATTAGGCCATTACTTCTATGTCTACAAATGTATCTCATCTGTTAAAGGTATCTCTCATTTCATATTTTGCAATTCTTGCTAAATGTGTTTTGCACCTTTTGGTAAGGAATCAAGAATGGATCTTTGATGCTTTCTAAAGTAGTGAAATTACATGCCTGTCACTAATGTCATGCCAAATGTTAATTCAATAGAAAGATTAGGCCATGACTTCTATGTTTATAAATGAATGTCACCTGGAAAGTTACCTTTCTCATCATATTTTGCAGTTATTGCTAAATTGGTTTGCAGCATTTGGTAGGAAATTAATAATGGATCTTTCATGTTTTCCAAAGTAGTGGAATTATGATATTCAGTTTTTGTCGTGTGGAAGAACCTGAGCAGAAAATATAAGCAGTTTTTGTGTTCCTATCCTGATACAGGTTTCGGCAGGATGTTTGTAAATTCTCCTTGTTTACTTTGCATATAGAGCTAACACCTACAGTCATACATGTCAGGTTGTGTTTTCAAACTGGTAGTCTAGTGAGGAGTGACTGCTATACCGTTCTTGTGTTATCTGCATGTATGCTCACTACTTTTAGCGGAGGAATATATTTATGAGGAGAGAATTAAAAACAGTTAACCTTTGTTGAAATTTCCTGTGCAGAATGGATCTACCATTTTATTTTACTGTTGACTTTATATTTAATGAAATAAGAGAGACATACTTTCCTAGATTGTTTGAATTGTCTCTCAGGGGTTTGTCTTTATCTAATTGAGATTGGTTGCAAAAAAGGAGCAATACAGCATGCTTTTGAATTGAAGAATTACCTTACAATCTGTTTGGCGCACATAACAATATGGAATTTAGATGCAAAGCCACTCTTGTTGCTATTAATGTGCCAAATTTGTTTAAGTGCAGGATGAAATACGTCGTGAAGCACAGACATTGAGCTTAATCAGCCATCCAAATCTCTTACAAGCACATTGCTCTTTTGTAGCAAATCAGAACCTATGGGTTGTAATGCCATACATGGCAGGGGGTTCTTGTCTTCATATAATGAAGTCTGTCTTTCCAGACGGGTTTGAGGAGGTGATCATTGCTACAATCCTGCGAGATGTTCTGAAGGCACTGGAGTACCTCCATAACCATGGCCACATACATCGGGATGTCAAGGTATTATTCCAATGGTTTTGATTAATAAGCAAATGGGTAGAGTCATTAATATCCATACCACTCAATGCTGATTCAAATTAACAAGCCTTTAAGCATTGCATGTTTTTGCATTTTGGAAAGTTTATATTTCTTCTCTATTGTTAAGAACCTTGTCATGTTATGTGAACATTGCAATCTCGACTCCCATATTTAAAGCATGATTTCCTTCGAAGTGTTATTTTTTTTGCACAATGACTATTGTTTTTATTTATCAAAAAGTGGCTATGGCTTTACCCAAATGGTGGGACACAGTCCATAAAGTCCAACTAACCTCAGATTTGCCTACCATCTTTTGGAGTTTATTTCAAGTCACTATCAAATATTTTGCACCACTTTGTGAAAAGGGGCATTGTCTAACAAATTATTTACATGACAAAATGTAGGAACATTTCATGCTATTCAAATATATATATATATATATATATATATATATATATATTATTTTTTTTTTTTGTATCTAACAAGTAAGGTGTCATGGCCTCGAGATTTATTCTATTCTATCTTTTTTTGCATTCCTTATTTTTATTTCTTCCCT
This sequence comes from Pinus taeda, assembly GCA_000404065.3. Classification (NCBI taxonomy): domain Eukaryota; kingdom Viridiplantae; phylum Streptophyta; class Pinopsida; order Pinales; family Pinaceae; genus Pinus; species Pinus taeda. The sequence continues at coordinate 18,476 of APFE030643316.1, forward strand.
TAGTAATCGGCGGTGAGCTGAAAGATAAAGTATCATGTTTCCTTAAAGCTCTTTTGTAGGAGCTGCTTGCATAATTGGGGACGTCTATTATTGGAGGGGGTGGGGCTGGAGAGATTTCTTTTACTTCCTCCAAGGTAGCTTCCTGAGTTGACTGGTTCCTTAGTCATTAGGCTAGAATTACTTCTTGCTCCAGACAATGCTTGAGATTCCATAAAGTCTCTATTGTTTTACTTAGGGATGGCAAGTTTTTAGGTAAAGGGTGCATGATTGTGTCTTGTTGTCGCTCAAATTGTACACAAAATTGCGACAATGCTTGGGCTAGTGGCTGCCACTTTGATCCCTCCCCTCTTCATTTAAGTTGTCTCCTAACTACAGGCTAAGGGGGGTAGTCCCTATGGATGAGGTGATGAACAACTTTTTGGGAACCAACAAGTCAAGGAGACACAACTGAATGGCCTATCAACTTGGTTGAGATTCAAAAGGCAAGTATGATTATTAAGTACGATTTGATTAGATTTCTTAAGATTATGAATTAGAGACTAGTGCCTTTAAAAATTAATTACTTGCACAATATGAAATAGTATTCCAAGTTACCAAATGAACAGTTGCCGCAGGACGCAAATTCTATCCTAGATGAAGTGTGGGACGTAGATCTATGTGAGATGTAGGCTCTTGGTAACTTTTAATTATATGCCTAGTCTAGATGAATCCTTAGACTTGGTTGTTTAGATGCAAGTCTTGCAGAGGGGTTGTAGAAAGAAACCTAGAGGAAGGAGGCTAAGGCCTCATTAACGATACCTACCTTGGGGTTCTAACGACCTAGATGCCTCCGTTCCTACAAGGGGGATTGCCCACAAGAGAACTGCAAGGTCAGCCGTTTTAACCTCAGTGCAAGGGTCAAGCGTCACAATCCAAAGGAAAAGGTGGTCCTATTTCTCTTACAACCAAGCTGATGCTTGGAGGTAAATTTTAAAGCTGCACTTCCTAAATTAGAATGAGGATGCAAGATGTGAGTGATTGCTTCAATGAGATTATCAAATTTGTTAAATGCTCCAACGAGATTAGATCACTTCGAATCAAAATGCTCACAATGATATTCAATACAAGATAAGAAGAGCAATATAAATGGAACACTTTAAAGAGCAATTAGAGATTATCCCAATAAAACAAGATTAGCAACTTAAATGAGAATAATTAACAATTCCAATTACTTCAAGAGCTTATTAGATTCTTCTTGAGAGATAAATTTAGATCACAAAAATGAGAGCAATATATTCTTATGTTACTTAACAATTAGAGACCAGACTCTCCCATTCACTTATGTTATGAACCAATTAGATACAAGATGCAATTTCCCTTAAGTACAATTCATAACAAGCATAAGGAAATAATGAGATTGCTAATGGTGATTTTTAAAATAAGACTAATGCAACTACAAGAATGAGATGCCAAGAATGCAAAGCCCAATGGTGGCAATCCAAGGATGCAAATGCAAGTAGCACTTTAACACAATGAGATGAAGAGCTATTCTAATGCCAATGCAATGCAATGGAAGATTATTATAAAGACACCAATGTAACTTAAGGTATTAAGAGCCACCTTTGCACGATATCACTATTATAGATCAGCATACAAAATGCACAATGTCAGTCCCAAAATCCACTTGAAAAACAATCAATATTTCAATGACAAGATCTTAAACAATTGTAAAATGAGTTTCAGGCTTATAAGGCTTATCAGATTTAAGTTCCAAGCACTTATTTCAAATCTGATCAGACCTCTTTTTCAATGATACCAGTCCAATATTTCAATTGCAAATGAGACAAAACAATGTCAAATTTCCTCTATTCAGTGAACCACTTTAGGATCTTAAGGTTATTTAGATTAGTTTAAGGACTTCTTCTCAATGATTATGTGTCACTACTTAAGTTACTTATGCCACTTCTATTAATACTTCAGATTTGATGTAAATTTTGAGAGTGAGGAGGAAAGGATCAGGATAAGAGAAGCAAACCCTTAGGTCTAGTGGCCTATGCCAAGTTGGGAAATAAGAGGGAAATCGCTCCTCCAATGCCTGCACTCACAGATTGTTAGCTTAAAACACAAGGATCAAACTTGTAGAGCAATAGCTAACAAGACTAGGGCTTGGAGTTATGGATATTTGGCGTTGTAATCCTTCAAAGAAGACCAGCAACACCTCTGGATCAACTTCAAAGCTAGTATGAATGATGGATATAGCCCTCCAAAGTTTGTGGCTAGGCTTGGGAAGCCTAGCGAGGCTTGGGAAGCTTAGCGAGGCTTGCGGCCTAGTAGGAAGGAGGCTCTAGGCCTCATGGCTAGGGCTTTTAGCCCTCCTTGTGCTAGCGGCTAGACCTCCAAGGACTAGAACGATGAGGAAAATGAATTTTTGGCCCTTGAAACCTTTCCTCAATGGATGATAAGCCTGCAAAATCAAGATTAGCCCACAATTTGGCAAAAATATGATGAGAAAACACTATAAATTGTTACCTAAAACCACTTTAGACCTGCAAGACAAATTGTTAGCCCTTGAAATCACTTGCAAACAAATTTTTAAAGTCTCCAAAGGCTGTGGCCTAGGCTTCAAGGCCTAATTAGGCCTACAACTAGGGTAAATTGGCCCTTATAGGGTTGCGGCCTAGGCCTAGAGGCGTCAAAACCTCCCCACTTCCAAGCAAGATTTATCAATCTTAGGCCCAAAAATGACCTCCCGCACCTGCAAAAATAATTTGGAAGGCAAACACTGAAGAAAACCCTAGTTGCAGCAGCAAACAAGCCGTCTAGGGCTAGCAATCTCCTCTTATAAGCTAGGCGTTACAAAAGTAACACTTGGGTCTTGTAGCTTTGGGCTTCTAGACCCCAAATCAGTCCTCCTTGGCTGAACGACTTCTTCCTTCAGGCTAGATAACCGTTGATTTTTGGTAGCATTGGATGTGCTCTAAGCCTCAAATTTTGCAGGGAGGCTTGGACACATGTATTCCACAATACCCTGAAATCGTTTTGGGAAATTCCACCCGAAGGCTGTTGTATTAAAATAATTAATTATTTTTGATGGGTGCCTAAGTCTAAACTTAGGAAATTAAAATAATTAAAGGGTATTAATCTAACTATGGGTGAAACTTCTAGAAGAAGACGAGGATCAAGCCAAAATGATCTGAGCCATTGATTAGAATCTAATCTGGGCTGTTGGTTCTCAACAGAAGGATTATAAGAGGAGGCTTGATGGGCATTTGGAAGACACATCGAGTGGGAGATCAAAGGTCGAATTTCTGAAGCGAGCAACACAACAGTTGCCAGAGAGATTCAAAGTGATTTCTTGCAGAGAGGGATAGGGATAGTTTCGGTTGGAGATTTCTCCTGATCCGGGAATACTCAGCAGAAGAGGGAGAGAGAGATCCGGGAGAGGCAACGCAGAGGCTACGCTGGCTAGCGTAGGTTGACACAGAGGCAACACAAAGCCTTGAAGAGATCCATATTTTCACTGGACAGATCAATTTCTGAAGCTGGAAGCCGGGGTGTGAGACTGGGAGGACATAATCGAAACCTTGGAGAGGCAAATCGATCAGCAGAGGGAGTGACGCAGTCCCGAGGAGTTGTGACGTTGGGCCTACGCAATGACTGCAAAAAGGCAACAAGGGACTAGCCATTCTATGATTGGATCAGTCAGGATCGTCAGTGATAGTGTGAGGTATTTTTCACTAATCTTTTGTTAGTGATATTCTCTATACTAGATAGCCAGCAAGGCATCTAGAGATTGTATTCAGAAAACTACTGCTTAATAATACAAACCCTTCGCTGCTGCATTAGTTTTCCACACTGGGTTTTTCCGGGGACATTTGTCCAAAAACAACTGTGTAATGTGTTGTGTATTTCTTTCTTGCTCATTTTCTTGTTTCTGCTTATAATTTAATTGGTGAACACTGCAATGTATTAGTTTCGGTGTTTATGCAATATTCCTAATTAGCCATGGCTAATTGGAATATTCGATTTTGTTCAGTTTTTGCCTAGTATTGTTAGTAAATAAAAAAGAAGTGAGGATGGGGGACATAACTCACTTTTAGAATAAAAAGTCACTTCTTAGTAGCACAACATTGTGACTTAAAGGGGAGCCAAGGGGGCCAAAGGGGGACACAGAAATGAAGCCCACACAGACACATGGAGAGACTGCGTAGGAGGGAAGGAACACATGGCAAGAGGGGAACCATGCAGGAAGAGGTGAGCCTTGGGATTGAGAGAGGCGAAGGCTATAAAAGAGAGAGGAGCCCCCTCATTTTGATCATTCAGTGATGTGCATTTTGAGCTAGTCGTTTCGACTTCTGAGCACGCTGGCTATTTAGCTAGTCTGCAACACTGTTTAGTGCATTGAGTGTCTCCGTTCGGAGATCTCACCCTTAGCCCCGGGGGACTTCGAGTGCTTGCTTGGGGAAGGTATTGTAGGAATTTACAGGGTAAGTTCCTCAGACAGAAAACCAGAAGGACACCGCTCACAAACAGATCACAGATCAATACACCAGTATTTTGACGTGGTTAAAACCCTCAGACAGGGAAACAGTCCACGGCCTGCCCAACGTGGCTACTACAGGCAATTTATTAATAAAAGAATGAAAATTTACATAAGCTTCTCTCATGCACGGTTAACCTACAAATGACCCTCCATGCGCTTTAAATAGAATTCATGGACCAATCGGGTGTCAAGCCACGGATCAAGTGTCGGTAATACCGAGGAGAGAATGAACCGTCGGATCACTACATATCGTGACCGTCGGATTGTAAGTTACAAAATGTACAACGGTAAAGAAACACACTTTACCTAACTCTATACCTAACTCTATACTAGACCAAGTTGAACTTAACTATTTCCTATGTGTCGGAATATCCTAACATCCCCCCTTAAGAACAACTTGGGATAGGATTGAAGGATTTACAAATATGACACAATAGGAGAAGGAAGGAGGCACTAGAGCCTATCCCCCCTTAGTGACAACTTCCTGAACTCCAAGCATATATCGAAGTTTAGTGAACTTCGCCTCTGTGAGAGCCTTTGTGAAGATGTCTGCAACCTGATCATCTGTTGAACAATATTGCACTTCAAGAACATGGTCATGAATGAGCTTTCTGATGAAGTGCATGTGAAGTTCAATGTGTTTGCTGCGCTGATGCTGAACTGGATCTTTGCAAAGCTGAATGGCACTTTGATTATCACACCAAAGTGTAGTCGGATGCTGCTGCTCAAAGCCAAAATCTGATAGGATCTGACGAAGCCACAAGACTTCCTTACTAGCTTCCACGCCACCACGATACTCTGCTTCTGCTGACGAAAGAGAAATGGCAGCCTGTTTCTTACAAGCCCATGTAATAGGTCCTGAACCAAGAGTGAAAACATAACCGGCAGTAGACTTCCGATCATCAGGGTCACCAGCCCAATCAGAATCAGTGAAACCAACTAATAGAGGAGTTGCTTGGGCACTGTAATGAATCCCAAACTGTATTGTACCTCGAACATAACGAAGTATTCTTTTAGCTGCTTTCCAATGACTTTCACGGGGGTTTTGCATAAAATGAGCAACAACGCCAACAGCAAAGGAAAGGTCAGGACGAGTATGGGTTAAATACAAGAGTTTTCCTACAAGTTGACGGTATAAGGTAGCATCAACTTCAGGAGAAGTACAAGAGGCTGAAAGTTTGACTCCGGACTGAAAGGGAGAAGGAGCTGGCTTACAATCTTCCATGTGAAAATGACGAAGAATATCACAAGCATACTTGGACTGGGAAAGGGAAATACCCTCCTTGGATTGCAAGACTTGAAGACAGAGAAAATAGTGTAAGTGTCCTAAGTCTGTCATTTCAAATTTCTTTTTAAGGCTGGACTTCACATGGTTTATAAGGTTGGGATCACTACCAGTAAGAATAAGATCATCAACATAAGGAACAAGGATGATAAGAGAGTTGCCCACTTTCTTGGTGTAGACAGTATTGTCAGAATAACACCTAGAAAAGCCAGATTCTAAAAGAAAGCTATCCATTTTGGCATACCAGGCCCGAGGAGCTTGCTTGAGACCATAAAGAGATTTCTTAAGTCGACATACAAGGCTGGAGTCTGTTTGGATGAAGCCAATGGGTTGTTCCATATAGATTTCTTCATGCAAGTCCCCATGCAAGAAGGCAGATTTAACATCCATCTGATGGACTTCCCATTTTAAAGAGGCAACAAGGGAAAGAACAAGGCGGATGGAGTTCATTTTGGCAACAGGGGAGAAGGTTTCAGTGTAGTCAATGCCTTCAACCTGTGAAAAGCCCTTAGCAACAAGACGAGCTTTATGTTTATCAACTTTCCCATCTGGTCCATACTTGGTTCTGTAAACCCATTTACATCTAACAAGTTTGCGTCCCTTTGGTAGAGGAACAAGATCCCATGTATCATTTGCCAACAATGAATGATATTCTTCATTCACAGCTGCTTCCCAATGTGGATGGCCTGAAGCTTCTGCAAAAGTGTCAGGATCATGATTTACTGGAGCTTGAGCCAGTAAAGAAGAGGCTCTTCAAACTGAGAACGTGTACGTCGCTGATCTGTAGGATCACCGGCAAGATCACCTGCTGCATCTCGAGTAGCACAGACCCATCTTGGAAGTTGAGGATCTTGAGAAGGTGGGGGAGGATTGTCATCCTCACTTTCATCATCTGAAGAAGAAATGTTTTCAAAAGTAGGAAGAGATAGGGAGTTGGCAACATCCGTCGAGGCTGGGCTCGCAGGCCGATTTATTTTCATCAAATTTTACATCTCTTCTAATTTTGATAACATTTTTGGACTAAATGGAAAAGTCTATAACCTTTACATCTTCAGAATATCAAACAAAAGTACATTTCTCACTCTTAGGTTCTAAATCTTATGCTTTCATCTGGAATATGGGCCCATGCTTCACTTCCAAAAACACGAAAGTGACTTACATTGGTTTAATGGAACTTCCAAGGCTTCTTCTAGAGTGATATTTCTTTAGAACCTTAGTAGGAGTGCGATTTATTATATAATTTGCCACAATTTAATTTGCTTCGGCCCAAAAACTTAAGACTGATCCTTTAGATGCAGCATACAATTAGCCATTTCCTTTAAGGTGCGATTTTTCCTTTCAGCTACACCATTTTGTTGTGGAGTGTATGGAACAGTGTGTTGCATTTGAATGCCATTTTCGGTGCAAAAGTTGATGAATGTGTTTTTAACATATTCTCACCATTATCAGTTCTTAGCTTAAGAATTTGATGTCCAGATTGTTTTTCAACAAAGGCTTTGAAGGCCAAAAATGTGTTAAATACTTCGCTCTTGAGTTTTAAGAAGTATACCCAAGTGGTCTGGAGAAATCATCAATGAAAGTTAAGAAATACTTGCAGCCAGAGAATGAAGCAACAGGAAGTGGACCACATAAAATCACTGTGCACACGCTGTAAAGGGGCTGAGGCGTGCCAAGAGGCACGTTTTTCAAAACTGTCCCGATGATGTTTTCCGAGTACACATCCGGAACAAACACCATCTCTGCAAGATACAATAGGAAGACCTGTCACCATATTTTCTTTACATAAATGCTGAAGGGAGCGATAGTTTAAGTGACCAAATCGCTCATGCCAAAGTTTGCTCACTTCATCATTATGAGCAACAAATACTGAGGGAAGATTTGATGACCCAAAGTTGTGAAACTTATACAACCTTGTGGAATCATCAGCAATACCAGTAGCTAGAATCTGTTTAGGATCTCTTAGATCCTTGATTACAACATCATGAGGTGAAAATTCAACAATTTTACCTTCACCTGAATGAGTTATCTGATATACAGATAGAAGGTTGCTGGATAAGGTTGGAACACATAATACATCATTAAACTGATCATTGTCTAGATGAACAGTTCCAGTCCCTACAACATTAAGAGATCTATCATCACCAACATATATATTTTTGGTGTTACAATCATTTAAAGAAGAAAACATGGCTTTGTTTTTGGCCATGTGATAAGAGGCTCCATAATCAATGAGCCACTCATGAGAATGAGAAGAAGAAGATACATTTAATGCATAACCAGACTGAGATGATTGACAACGACATGCAGAAAGTGCCATTCCTGAAGATGAAGTTGAAGTTGAAGTAGAAGAATGCTCCACATTGATGTTATGTTTCTTCATTGCGGCTTCCAAGGCTTCCATCTTCTTAAAGCATTTAGATTCTAAGTGGCCATCTCGATTACAAAAGTTACAATGTCTATCAGTCTTCTTCCATTTGTTTTTATTGGTCTTATCATTTTGCTGAAATGATATTTCATTTTGAGGCTGAGTTTTCTTAGGACTCTTGTTTGGTTTAGGACCATTCTTTTTAGGATATGACTTCTTAGGATTCTTTGAATTTGGTTGCTGCTGGGCGGCTAACGCTTTCTTGGAAGAGTTTCCAAGATTAAGAAGACCAAGGTGTAAGAGTTTTTCTTGTTCTCTTATTAAAGAATCACAAAAAGAGTCGAAGGAAGGGGCCTTGTAGTCTTTTCCTTGACAAATGAAAGCTTCCCTTGTAGAATGGAAGGTGGAAACAAATACAGAGTAGGCTGGTCCCAACTTAGTAAGGATGGAATAAATAAGGTTACTATCTTCTTTTTTAACCTTAACACCTTCCAAGAGATATCTAAGGGTCTTGAATTTGGACAAGAAATCTTCAATGCAAGAAAAATTATTAGGATCCAATGTAAGCAACTCATTTTCAAGTTGATGGGCTCTAATTTCATTTTTAATCCCAAAAACTTTAGTGATTTTGTCCAATGCTTCATGAGGAGTTTCAAGTTCTGCAATATGGAATCTAAGATCAGGAGAAATAGACATCCCTATCAAACCACGTGCTTGATCTTGTCTATTTTCCCATTTTGCAACCTTGTCTTCATCTTTTGGTTTCTTCTCTTGGTCCATGGCTATTCTGTAGAGACCTTTACTTCTAAGTAAATCTTCCATGTAGGATATCCATTGGAAGTAGTTAGTGATGTCAAGAATGACTTGGCATGGACTTTCCATTTTAAAAAAAAACTGAAGCTGAAGATGCTGAAAGTAAGTGTTCCAATGGATAGATCTCGAAAAATTAGGCTGTTTTAAAAAAAATGACTCTGAAAAAGGCTTCCGGATGAAGAAGTTATAGCTTTTTGAAAAAAATAATTGTTGAAGTTGCCGGCAAAGTGCACGAATGTGCGGGAATGAAAAAAAACGCCCCCACAAAATGGAGATTTGA